>ML844064.1:38138-55164 GCA_009831015.1 Picea engelmannii | reverse complement strand
GAAAACAAAGGAAGTTGGTGCTTCCAATGAATGTAATTCTTAAAGACATATAAGAAAAAATGTTATGTTATTTTCTCCCGCTCTGGGTTTCCAAGTAAAACAATGGTGTATTGTGTATGTGTGTGATTGCTCATTTGTTCATTGTTTATTTACTCTGCAAGTATTGGATGATAATTCTACATTTATATAACACTTGCATTTTATGGCGAAAAGGGATTAAATTGCTCTATTACTGATTCACCCCCCTCTCAGAAAATCCAACAATTGGTATCAGATTTGGTTCCTTGAGGAAACAATTTAACCACTGGAAGAAGATCATGGATTATTCTAAGAATGGAGTACCAATGTTTAATGGTCAGAATGGTTTTAAGTATGAAATGTGGAGTAGAAGAATGGAAGTATTTTTACAAGCATAGGGACATTATATTTGGCTATCAGTTGTTACAGGATATGATAGTTAAAAAAGGGAAAACACTGCAGCCAAGAAGGAATTGAAGAAGAATAACAAAATAGTTATGGATTTCATCTGGGAAGGATTACCTAATTCAGTAAGAGAAAAGGTTGGTAAATGTTCATCAGAAAAATAACTTTGGGATAAGTTACATGACATATACTCTTCACCCATCGCAGATTAAGAAAAATCCAAAGAGAAGCACTCTAGGTTGCTAGAAAAGAAGAATGAAGAAAATAGAAAGAGTTATGCAGAAGTACTCAAAGGAAGAAATAATGGTCAACCAAAATATAAAAAAAACTATTGAAGATAAATCTTCAAGAATACCATCCATGTTCAAGCCACAAAGAAGCTTCAATCATGATCATGATTAGTCAAGGCAAAAATTCGAAAGGACTACGCAACAAAGAAGATCATTCACTCCCAGGTATGCAAATTTATTGTATGGTCATTGTTTTTATTTTACTAACTTTGGACATAAGTTTGTGGATTGCGGGGATTATAAAATAAATGTTCAAGCAAGAAATTCGTATGTGTCCCCACGTAACATTGAATGTTACAAATGCCATAACTATAGACATATAGCTAGTGAGTGTAGAATCATGATCAATACTTCCATGAAAGAGAACAATGATATCAAATGTAAGAAAGTGTGGATAAGAAAACACGAAGAATAGGTGAACAAAGACCAGGCCCCAAAGATTACAAGATTGGAAATAAAATGAGATGAAGAGAATTCTACAGAGAAAAAGAAAGATGTCAGATACAAAAAGGTTTGGAAATAACTGAAAGAAAAGAAGGACAGGTAAATAACGAATAGGTTCCAGAGATTGTAATTTCAGGCATTGTAGTGAAAGATGAATCCAGAGACAGAAATAAAGAAGTCAGATCTTAGAGAGATGATGAATCTACCAATGAAGATGATGATGAATCTACCAATGAATATGATGATGAATACACATTAGAGAAGGAATTTTTCTGAGCCATCCAACTTAGAGACTCCCAGGTAATATGATTATTAGACAGGAGGAGTCTATGTGATAGTTGTGACAGACCAAAGAACCATCCTTCAAGAAGCTTGTAGAGTTTGAGAAGACAGATTCAGAGAAGTCAGTTAACAAAGTATAGTTTGATAGATTAATCAAGACTTCATCATAGTATAGTGATAAATGGGTCAGCATTATGGACAGTTGCGCAAGTAGAGTCTTGGATAGTATGGACAGAGATGGATTCGTAAGAACACTTAGGAGGTTTGGAAAGATATATGACAGTGGACGAGAACATGGATTCATAGATTGGTTCGAAGAGTGGTTTAGAGACAAAGGAACATTATCATATGGATCATAATTACACATGAAATGGCTCAAACAATGCTAATGGATTCCAAATTGACATATATTTTTTGGACACATGCAGTGCATAAAGTAGTTCACATTCAAAATAGAGTAATGCTCAGAAACAACAATGACAAAACTCCCTATGAAATATGGAAAGGAAGCATAGACAACAACCTCTACATCAATATATGTCAAAGAAACCAAGGAATTTGTATTTCTCAAACTAAGTATATCAGAGAAATTCTAAAGAGGTTCGGAATGGAAGATTGCAAACTAGTTACCACTCCTATGCAAACCAGTTGCAAGTTGAGAAAAGATGATGATTCAAAGTCTACAGACCAGAGGAAATACAGGTCAATGATTGGTATCTTACTATATGTGACAGCATCCAGACCAGATGTTGAATAGGTGGCATGATTTCAAGCAGCACCAGATAAATCACATGTGTTAGAGGTGAAAATGATTTCCATATATCTAAAAGGAACAAAAGAGTTTGGACTATGGTATCCAAAAGGAAAGGATACATCACTTATTGCCTACACAGATGCAGATTGGGCAGGTTGTATTGATGACTGACGAAGCACCAATGGAGCATTTTTCTACTTGGGTGAGTGTTTAGTATCATGGTTAAGCAAGAAACAATCATCAGTATCCTTATCTACAGTCAAGGCAGAGTATATTGAAGCAACAACATGTTGTACACAGGTTCTATGGATGAAACAAACTCTGACATATATACAGGTTGAGTATGATTATCTCATTCCAATCTATTGTGATAATACAAGCACCATCGTTATCTCAAGAACACAGTGATGCACTCCAAAACGAAGCACATTCCAATCAAGTATCACTTTCTACAGGAACAGATTGTTGAGAAGAACATCAGAGTTGAATATGTGGGCATCAAAGAACAAGTGGTAGACATCTTTACAAAACTGCTTCCACTAGAAGCCTTTGAGCGTCTTCGCCAGAGACTCGAAGTAATTTATACTCCAAAATTAATTCTTTGGAATGCTTATCTTATATGTCTTAGATTTACATGAGGAAGCACCATAAAGAGGACAATTGAGGTTGGGAGATCAGTTTCAGGAGGATTTCAATCAGGGGGAGTATCCCCAAGGACAATTCAGTTAGGGGGAGTAGCCCCATATGGAAATATACCTTTGCCATTGATGAAAAAGGAGGAGAGATTTATCAGATGCAGGATAGAAATTCTTGGAGAGAGAGAACAGAGGCATGTAGACAAGGGGACCAACCCCAAGGAGAGTTCAATAAAGTGTAGTGATGAGTGTACTATAAGTCAAAGTGAATAAAAATTAAATTATTTAAATAATTAATTTAATGGAGAAATTACTAAGTGGACAAGTGGTTAGAAGTGGGTTAAACCTAAAATAAGGAAAGTGGGTTAAGATGGTTAAAAGGTAACCCCTTGAGAAAGCTACATAAAAGAATAAATAAGAGGCAAGGCTCTCTCATTTTAATCACACTTGAGAATATTGAATATCTATAGGTGAATGAGGTAACCAAAGGATATCTAATCCGAATTTCAGAGGGAAGGTGAAGTAAAGAAGGCTGAAATTCAAGGGAGGATAAATTCTTTTGATGATGCTTTCTAAGGTATGTTATTTACAGGTCATCTCACCATTTTCAAAATAACTTTTTTTATAGAATGATTTAGACCATGAAATTGCAAGGCAATTGCGGAAACATATCCAAGTAGATGTGATACAAATTTCAGCTTGTGGGTCGTTGTATTTTTCGAGTTACACACCATGGAAAATAGTGTTTGTGGCTAGTCTTGAAACTAGTCTAAAACAGGTGTTTCGGGTAAAAATTTCATAACTTATTCATAACAGATATAAATTTAGTAAGACCAATTGTATTGGTTAGAGTACATTCTGTAGTATTCTATGTACAATTTTTAGATCCATACAACAAATATTTTGTGCAGGGCATTCTCTACAAGTCTGCTCTCTAGAATAAGCCAGAATTCAACAAGGTATGCAATTTTTGCTATAAATCCTTTTTTGAGAGGTTCCAAGTAGTGAAATCTGGAGGAATTGCATAAAATATATTGAAGAACATTTTGTACCATTTTTTGGATCTTTATTCATTACAAGTACATAGTTATGATTATTGCAAGTTAGGGTTTTTGACTAATCCAAAATTAGTCATGTGAGCCTAAAGTAAAGTTTGATGAAAATGCTAGTCTCTTGTTGTTAAAGTTAAGGAAGGTTTCCAGGTATGTGATCATATACACCAGGTCTATTACATAGTTATAAATCAGATTTGGATGATGAAATTGAAAATAGATTTTGGTTGAGGTACATGTTGGGTACATGGTTGAGACAAGTAGTTGATGAGTTGGCACATACATGTGTATAGTTGATGATGTTAGTACATCTTGATGAGTCATATTTTATGTGTATTTCATGCATGATTGGTACATATTTGATGCATGGTTGATGCACTCATTGATGGTATAGGTTGAGGTACAGTTTGGTGCATGGTTGATGCACTTGTTTATGGTGCAGGTTGATTACAGGTTGAGGTACATGTTGGTGCATGGTTGATGCACTTGTTTATGGTACAGGTTGATTACAGGTTGTTTGGTACAAGTTGTTGCATGGTTGATGCACTTGTTTATGGTACAGGTTGATTACAAGTTGATTGGTATAGGTTTACAGCAGTATATCTCACAATGATAGTGTGACATTAGTTCCATCATTATACTTGTATTTCATGGAGGTTGGATAGGGCAAGGACAGGTGGTTGTAGACACCTTTTGATTGCAGTCGGAGAACATAGGGGGTTGTAGCCTCCTTCTGGTTGTAGCCATAGAATTGGGGAGTTGGAGCTTCCCTCGGGTCATAGCCTGAGAAACTAGGGGGTTGGAGCCTCCTTCCAGTTGCTACTAGAAAACAAAGGAAGTTAGTGCTTCCAATGAATGTAATTCTTAAAGACATGTAAGAAAAAGTGTTATGTGGTTTTCTCCTGCTTTGGGTTTCCACGTAAAACAATGGTGTACTATGTATGTGTGTGATTTCTCATTTGTTCATTGTTTATTTACTCTGCAAGTATTGGATGATAATGCTACATTGATATAACACTTGCATTTTATGGTGAAAAATGATTAAATTTCTCTATTATTGATTCACCCCCCCTCTCAGTAATCCAACAGAGTCTTGGATACTGGGGTTGCTCCAGGCATCAGATTTATGGAGAAATCAAAATCTTTGTTGGGTGTCAACCCCGATATTTCTTTAAATAAATATTCAAACTCTTTTAGGATTGCATAATCTTCAATACTTGGTACTTTATCCTTAGGTGCCTCCTCCATATGTGTTGCAAATACTTGACATCCTTTCCTAAAAAATTTCTTCAGCTGCAAGGTTGAAACTTCTTTGATGGTTACTGCTCTTGGACTACCCTAAATTGTCCTCAGGTTCCCTTCATCATCCAAGCAGGTAATATCCTTATTATAACAGTCTATAACAACATGATGTTTGACTGATTAGGAAATCATAAGAGCCCAAAGGCATGATATTCAAATCTTCTCTTGTGATTAATCCATTCATGTCTATTGGGAATGCTTTAACCATCTCATTAATTTTCCTTTTACCTCATGTAGCTAGCTGCACCAATCAAGGTTTACCAAGCTTGCTTCTTGGAAATTGAAATATTTCCACCATATTAGGATCTAGATAACTATGATTGGCTCCTGAATCAATTAAAATAGAAATGGGTTGGTTGTTGATCTTACCTTCCACTTCAATCACATGTGATTGAAACTCAGTTTGCTTGGTATCCAAAGCTGCGTAGATCCTATGTACATTTTTGCTAATGTCTGCCATTGTTTCAATTTTATGTACATTGTGAACAATCCTCACATTTTCACCTATATGAGGGAAATCTTTGTACATATGATTTTCCCCACAACCCCAACATTGAATAGGTGGTTGTCTTGGTATTTTCCCCATTGTCTCATTCATCTTGGGATCCTTAGGAGATGGTTGTCCTTGAGAATTATTTTGGAAGAATGGTGGCTTTGTCCCCTTCCTCCTATGTTCCATCTTTCTCTTCTTCTTGTCTTCCCACACCTTTTGGAAAGTTGGTCCTCCTCTATGGTGATCATAAAGGAATTTATCTCTCCTTATGGTTTCTTCTAGTGTCTTGGGATCATCATACTGTATCTTGTCGCTGATAAATGATGGCATCCCACTCAGGTACCTCTGAATCTTAACTTGTTCATCCTTGATGAAAGAAACATATTTTAGCATCTCTAAGAACTTCCTTTCATACTCATGTATGGTCAACCTCCTTTCATACTCATCTATGGTCATACTCCCAAGATTGAGTTCAAATAACTCCTTCATCTTCTTATCATAGTATCGTTTGGTTAAATACTTATTTTGAAAATGTCTTTTGAATTATCTCCAAGTAACCTTTTTCTCATCAATGTGTTGCACTCGCACAAACTGATCCCACCACATTAATGTTTTTCCTTTGAGTTGATATATGGAAATTCTTCCTTCTGCCTGTGAATATTAATTATGCAACTAAAAATACTTTCACATGCCTAATCGTTAGGTCTCAACATCCTCATCCTTCTTTTGTTCACCATCAAATGTAGGTGGTTTGATTTTCTTCATTTCTTCCTGTAGCTCATCCACTCCAAACTTCTTCTTATGCTTCCTTATAGGGGATGGACTTGAAATATTGTGTGTTCTCCTAGTTGAATTCCTTGGGGAGTGATGGCGATGCTTACCAACACTTTTGGTTCTTCTCCTCTTATCATGAGACCGGAGACTACTTAATTTGCTTGACCCAGTCTCATTATCCATCTTCTTCTCTATTATGTCCAAGCTCTGCATTAACTTGAAGTTAAAGCCTTCTTGTTGCTCCTTGGCTTTAATAAGCTTCTCATTATCAACTTTATAAATTTGGACATCCTTTTGCAAACTTTTTATGGTCTCCACCAAGTTCATGCTCTCTTCCTTTTCATATTCTCCATGCCCATTGGATTTTGTTACTACAGCATCCACACCCATACCAAATATTATGTCTTCATCTTCATATTTGTAAGTTCCTTGTGCATCATCCATGTCTTTGTTTACTGATCTTCCTACTGAATTATTCTTACGTCGAATTATGTTCCTAGTTCTGCAAAATGTGTATGCAACAGGATTTGTAACGCTACAAGAATTTAACAAATCCATTAGTTTATACAACATTGTGTTCTTCGTAATTTTATCAAAACTAATCTATTTATGATTTCTTGTGAATTATTAATATATTTTTTATATATACATTCTTGTGTGAATACATGGAAATCTGATGTCCATGAATCCTCATGACTAATTCTCATGTCCCCCTTCAAAAAATTTGAGCAGAAAGACTATTAATGAAATTACAGAGAAGAAAATTATGTTAGCTAGAGCATCGTAGATTTGATGCCCAACCATCATCTGATTATCTTCGAGTTATATCTTGATCATTAAAATATTTCACCATGGTCTAATGTCTTCATTTCTTCCCTTCAAACTTCCATGGCCTCCAAAATACACTCTCGCATTCCATCTCCCTTAACTTTCTCCCATACTTAGAAGTTTTTATTGTATTCACGGGATCGCGGGTGGTGGACTCACAACCTCATAGCCTATATTCATACATTCCATGAACCCACCACCAACACTTATCTTCTTTTTCCTTTACAAACTCACAGACTCGATGACTCATAATCTTGTAACCTTCCTTTCATAAGTTTTCCCTAGAAGTATCAACACTTAACCATTTTTCCATCTACGCGAACAAATAATCTTGTAACCTTCCTTTCATAAGTCCATCTGAGAAGTCTCAACACTTAACCATTTTTCCATATACATGGACTCACAGACTCATAATCTCGTAACCTTCATTTCATAAATCTGTCTGAGAAGTCTCAACACTTAATCAGTTTTTCATCTATGTGGACTCGCGGACTCGTAATATTGTAACCTTCCTTTCATAATTTCCTCTGAGAAGACTTGACACTTAAACATTTTTCCATATACATGGACTCTCCATGCTCTTCACGACCGGAGTCTTGGTACTTAGTCATATTATAAATTTCACCATAGGTAGCAGGCCTACAACACTTTCTCGACTCTTATATCTATGACCTTGTCTGACCAATCCACTCTTGGTACTTAGCTGATTTTCAAGATTTTGTATTGAATCCCCATGTCTATAGGGATACCTCACTTATTCACATAGCCCTAATTCTTCGTCATGTTCACCACCTCCGCGACATCTTGGGACTTAGTTGATTTTCCACTTCTTACCGCGGTTTCGTGGATCTGACAATTGGCCTGCCACATGGCTCCACATCACCTACCAACTGTCATCCCATCCAACATGTACCTGCCACCATGGTATTACATGTCTTTCTTCTACCATGTCAGCTGACACATGACCTCCACATCATGACAACATCGTTGTATGGAAAAATAACCAATTTTTTCCAATTTTATTTATGTTCAAAATTTTCCAAAGACGCTCAATTCTTCACCTTACCCATGAAATTTCTCTCAATTTTACTACAGAAATTTAATCAAACAAGTTGAATACATACAAAAAAAATTAATTCTCTGCAAATTTCCACTTCAGCATTTTGCTAACTTAGCCCATCCATGCTTAGTGTTGAAAATTGGGTTGTGATACCACTTTGTAATGCTCCCAGGCACCCAGGTTGGGCCACGTCACACAAAAATCTCCCAATTGCAGCTTTGATACTAGATTGTAACTGGTATACTTTTGCAACTTCTCAGATTAATATGGATAATAACATCTATATATACAAATATAGCATATACAAAAAAAATTCATAAGAATAATTGAATAAATATTAACATAACACATAAATTAACACACAATAAACACTTATCTTTAGTAAAAAGACCACCAACTGCATGCAAACCTTCCACGTTCCTCCCAGCCTCAGACCAAACCACTCATAAACTCTGAACAGTGGGTCACCCTCGAGCTAGGGATAAATTCCACCTAGGTAAAGGATTTCTAACTAGGATAAGGTCTCTTTAACAACATACAAACTTAGACACGGGTGCAAACTCAAACTAACATCCTATTGTCCCTCATTCCCCACATGCCTTTCCCACCCCAGGAAGTGTGCCCTTTCTCTACTCAACAAGCCTTTGCCTGCCCCACTTCCCTTCTGGGGCTTCAAAAACAAGTCGGACAGGAAGTATCAGAACCCTATAGTTGTAGTTTGGCACCTTGGGAAATCAATTCCAAACAATTATATCATCTGGAGAGAGTGATAAAGGGCCTAACAGCCTGCTTCTTCAATGTCCTACAGTTCTGCCAACCCTCTTCTTCAATGTCCTACGGGCCTAACAACCCATCTCTTTAGTCCAATTCCAAATCTAACCAAGGTCTTGGTATAGCTACAGGTACTAGCAACATGAAGGTATAGATGATAGTAGCATGGAGGTAGTGAGGTGTGAATGATAATAGGAATATGCCCAAAGGAACTAAATTTCCCCAATTATATTTTCATGTTCCCAACTTGACACTTTTCATGTTGGGAATTATCTTGGTTCCACATGGATTCCATCACAAGGTGATACATTCCTCAACATAAGGAATTAGGATATATTTAAATATCCATACTTTATACTTTATACATTTTTGAGAATATTAATAAAATATTCCTTTGGGCTTAATCCCCCTAGCTTAGCCCCTTTTCCTCAGACTCTAATCCCCCCTTTCCCATTCTGGTGGAGTTTATCCCCCCATACTCATTTACATGGTTAGTCTGTAGTAGTGATATGTTTTCATTAAAACTGAGAGTGATTGCATTTTACAAAAATAGGCTCATTTCCCTTTCATCTTCTAGCTCACCATCCCAATAGCCATGCAGGCACTCTGGCCCCAAAGTATCATGGTTCATCATTCCATATGTACAATTACATTTATATTTACAATGGGGTTCGACCTAGGGGTATTACATGGATTGAGATGGAATCAAAAGGTACCAAATAAAAAGTCTCAAAATTCATGTATATAATACAAATAACACTCACCTAGAATTTAATAAGTCTAATACAGAAACCCCAGATAAAAAACAAGTGCTATGGGATACAAAACTTGAAAATAAGAAACCCTAAAAGTGCAATAAGTACAGAGCACCACACAGCCTTGCATCTTATGCATAGTAGTGCTCTATGTAGAGCCCATTGCTAGGCTCAGGACAAGGGTTTCTTTGGAAACCAACCTATAAATATCCTAGTTCAGGAAGAGGTCAAGGATCCATAATCATAGCTTCAAGGATAGCCTCATCCGAAATAAATTCAATGTCCAAGAAACCAGGGCTCGATGACACACAAATACAAGGGCTTGAGTTTTCACAAACAGTAAGATCATACTCAAGAGGAAGTGCAAGATTACTCAGGCCAAAAGGGGGAAGCAAACACTCACATGATCCCATTAGATACAACGCATGATCAAATGTTAAGACCTTGTCTTGAGAAGGAAAACATGAATGTAAAGGATCCTTCTCAAGAGAAATTGAACATCGAGGACAATATGTCACATAATTCACCCATGGTAGAGAAGAGTCTACTCGAACACTAGTAACATACAAAGGAGAACATTGAGATAAAATTGAACTAGGATGGTGATTATTATATGAATGAAGATCAATGGTGACAATGCTTCTATTGTGAGGGAAATGCATCACACGAAATAGTGTAGACACCACAACATTCATATGATACACATAAGCATGCCCAAGAATCATTTTGAAATCTAAAGGGCTTGGCACCACTAACAAATCGACTAGGACAGTCTTCCCACCTAAGGTGATAGGAAATTGAGGAAGAATCCCCAAACATTCACTAGGCCTTCTGTCAAAAGCCAGCAACTCATTGGTAGGTGACACAAGCTTGGGAGAACCGAAATCTTGCCAAGCCAAGAAGGATAAAATAATTGTATAGGATCCTTCATCTACAATACATCAGTAAATACATGTTGAATTAACTTGAACATTTATCTGGAAAGGTGTAGAACAAGGAAGATGAGACTCAACAAGATCATTCTAGTCAAATGAAACCATCCCAAGAATTGGAGGGAGCGGACTCAAAGGGAGTGAAATTCCCCTTTGTTCAAAAGGTACTGAACTGGAAATGCTAAAGACATGGTAAAAATATGCATCACTCCCCAAAAGAATAGTGGGATCAACTGAATATTGCATCGGTGAGACCACTTTGGTAAAATCGTCACTTTCCAAGAGAAGAGTGGGATAGATCAAAAAATTGTATTGGCATGACCACTTCCTCAACCATTGGTTGAATATGATGTGATACAACATGGTCAAGAGATGCATCACCCCCCAAAATGAGAGTCGCATCAGTTGAATATCACATCGTAAGGACCACTTCATCAACCAAAGATTGAATAGATTGTTGGGAAACCAAAAATGACTCAGAACTAGAAGGGCCTTCATACACGGACCATGCTCTTCATACCATGAAAATTGCAGGGCACAAATTAGTAAGGTGATATACCTTACAAATATTGAAAGAGAATTTAGGCTTACATCCTATTCATCTAGGTTTCTCAACAATATGAATTCCCCCAGCAAGACTTGCAGTCGCTAGTGGGTTTCCCCCAACATGACTTGCAGTGGCTAGGTGTTGATATCTGATATGACTAGCAAAGGTTGTTTTCACTCTCCCATCATGACTAGAAAAGGCCAGTTGTTGGTCTCCAACATGAATCGCAGAGTTTGTTGACATGATGCCAGTATGACTAGTAGTAACTGGACTTGTGCCCCCAACATGACTTGCAACAGTTGGTTTCTTTCCCCCAACATGACTTGTACAGGATAGAGACTTGGTGCTAGTATGACTTGTAGTGAATGGGATTTTTCCCTAGCATGACTCGCAAGGGCTGGTGGCACATCTCCAACATGACTCGCATAGGTTTTTGATCACTAACAGAGGTTAGTAACCGGATGCCAGTATGGATTGTAGGGACTGGACTTGTGTCCTCAACATGACTAGCAACTACTAGTAGCATGTCCCCAACATGACTAGTAGAGGTTGGTGACTTCTTCTTCTTACTCTTCCTCTTCCTCTTCCTTTTAGACTTTTGGTTACTAGTAGAAATAATTTAACTAGAAAAGAGAGAAGGATAAGGAGTAGACTTAGTGGATACAGAAGGTAAAGGATCCACATCCATATAATTCCCATGACATAAGGTGCTTATATGATAAGCATCAAGATCATTCAGGACATTCAGAGTGGTCCATAACTAAACCGATAGTCTAGCATTCAACCCAGGAATGTTCAAAGTGGCCATCAAGGGGGTACAAACATTTCCAAAGAACAGTAAAGTACAAAAATCCCCTTGGGAAGGGGTGCCTTGGTTGGTATCTCCAAGAACTTTTTTCATGACGTTCTTATGCATAGGTTTGTCCCTTGTGGGATTGTTCATGTCCATAAAAGTATCACACGATGACTCTAGTGAACCAGTGGTATAAAAACTCATGCCTTGTAGGAGGCATCTCCACTCTTTCAAGAGAAATACCAAGGTCCTTCCCAACCAGCGGAGTGGTTGATCAATCGCCTTGAACAAATGATCCAAAAGTGGTGATATAGACACAACATAAGGCCAACTATACAAAGAAGCACTCCACTAAAAATTCCTATGAGAAACATCACAAACAAACAACTTCTTCAAAACTCCAACCCATGTGGATAAGATCCTGAGTCTGAACAAATGAAAAAGTGGAAAGGGACCTTCCAGATACCGGCATAGGATGATCAAGTCCTGAGACCAATGAACGAAGGAGTGAGAAGCAGTTAACTTGACCTCCACTAACAAACCTTATCTGGTGAAAGTACCCTCACTTTGTGGGGAACCCTCCATTAGTACTGAATAGTGTTATACAAAGTCCACCCTAGATACCAGGGGAAACCCCCGTAGTCACCTTTGAGATCCCTAGGAATATCAACTATGGATACCAACTCGCAGTCAGCATCTGGGAGAAAAATCGACAGTCGAGATCGAACGTATGGGAAGGGTAAAAAATCTCAAAGCATCAAAATCACCACCTCTCAAGGAGGTATGGGAACTAATGAAACCCCCAAAATACGACCTCTCCACAACGCTCGGTCAAGTTTTGAAGGGGTTGTCTCCTTGGCTCTTCCTTATGCGACCTCGTGTTTGGCTCATGTGTGAAAGGCATTTCTCGGCCACACTTATATGAAAGTTGGGTTTGAATCTCCCTAAATCAGACTCCTATGTTTGTTTATCGACCTTGTATATTTATCACTCCAACCCTAATCCAAGGCCCTAAGCCTAAACTTGTTTATGAACCCTAGAAACAAAGTCTAGTAAATTTTAAGTTTAGCATTCATTTTATTGGTTGGTTTTACTCAAAGGATATAGAAGTGAAACTCATGTTGTTTGAGACTCTTGCAAAAATGAAACTTATAAGAACACTAGGAAATAAAACTTTACACTAATTATCCAATGAAAAATAGTTTCAAAAAATAGAAATGCATGAATAATCTTTCAAACCTTGAAATGCAATATTTTCTCTTTCTTATGAAAAACGCGCAAAGTAGCCTTTTGAGAAAAGAAAAAGAAGCAAACACAAGGATGTTCTTTATTATTTTTCCTCTAAAGTGATTTCAATATGATAATAAAATAAAATTCTATGCTAATGTCTTTTTCTTTTTCAAATAACAATGCAAAGAAGGAAAGAGACCTAACTAGAAGAAAACTAGGGTTTTTTCATTTCCTTTTTCTTTCTACCAAAGAAAAAACTAACACAATATGCTAAAAGAAAAAAAAATTGTTGTTTTATGTTTGAAAAATCCAAGGAAAGCACAAAATATAAGTATCAAACTCAAATACAAACTCAAGTTTTAAAAATGACCACAACATTGACCAGAAAACTGAGATCCTGAGAACAAAAACAGTCTTATAGAAGTGCAATCAAATAGATAAAAAGAAGGAAAATAAGTATTCAAATATTTGTTTTTCTATTCAAATACAATACTTTATACACCTACCAACTCCCAAAAAAATTTCATCCAAAATGGAGTCCAAATGACCGCTCAAACAACCAAAACAAAGCCTAAGAAAGGTTGAAAAATAGTGAAAAAATCACCTTTTAGGGGTTGTACATGAATCTATCCACAGTGGGTTGCATATATAATCTCACGTACAAGAATTTTTTCAAGAAAATGCATGTATGTACGTGATTGTACTCAAGTAAACCCATGTACACCCAATAAAAACCCCTCAAACTTGAGGGAGGAGGGATGGAAGACTCGGAAAGGATCAAAGAAATCAAGAGAATGCTAAACCAAGGTTCAAAACACAGAAAAAGATTCAAAAGAAATGAAACCATCAAGTACCCTTAAACACCCAAAAATGGAGAATCCCCAGTATGGTTACCAATTATGTTACAAAAATATAAGTCCTATGGATTTGGGTTAGGTTCACAACATAGTAGTTCCCTTAAAAGACTCCTCTCCACCTCTAATTAGACAATCAATTAGAAATAACTACCTTTAATAACTAACTTCTAGAAGAAAGGGAGAAGGGAATACCTGGAACCCTACATCTAAAGTAGATCCTGCTTGAATTCTTTCACTCTAGAAATCCTTAATGATGATCTTATGAAAGTCCTGCAATCAAAGAAGTGTGCCACTGCAAGAAAGTAGTTACCGCTAACTAACTAAATATAATCAATTCAAATTCCTTGTTAGATTCAAGATAAGATGCATATAATATCATTGAAATCATGAATTAACATAAAGAATTGGACAAGAATGAGAGTTCTTTTATTGATAACATAAAAAGGGGTCAGTTACAACCTATAACTATTGTGGCACGATCCTGGAACCAGGTTCCAAGTTCCTCCACCCAAGGCATGAGATGATGAAGTCTACGTCCAAATTTTTGTGTGTTGAAGGGTCCAAGGAAGAATTGGGCTTCTTCCTGAAGAGATAAAAAGGAACACAAATCCTGAAAAAAAAAGGGTTTTCAAGGGGGGAGATAATCTCGTAAATCTATGGAAATGGGGGCTTGCAGGGCTATAAGGAAATTTCCAGCATGACTTTGCATCTCTTTCATGATTTCTTTCCTCCATCCCAGGGCTCTCTTTTATACTCCCTTTTGTTAGTTGGAGTAATTATGGATGGGCTATAGGAGGTCGGGAACCTAGAGAACCTATCAACTCCACATGAAATGTCGGGAATTATATTTTTCTGAGACAATTAAACATGTACGTGGGTTTCTAACTAGTAAATCATGTATGTACGTGGGATTCTAAATAGCAAGTCGTGTATGTATGTGGGTTGCTTTAAGGAGAGTCACACACTTCTTGAAAAATGGGATTTTTAATATATTTTTAGGGAGGAAAAAGAGGGGTTCAACTCTTGCAAATAGGGAAAGGGCTATAAAATAGGTCAAGGAGTCATCATAAGTATATATGGTGGAAAATGATGTTATTGTTGGGTATGTGTTATATTCTTTGCATGTGTTATTTTTTTGGCAGTTTTTTGCATCCATTTTTGGGAGGCACATGGTTTTTGTTGATGGTTTTCTATTTCCAATTAAGGAATTAGGATTTTTGACTAATCCAGGTTATCGAATTAGGGTTTTGGATGCTACGAGATCCTATATGTATATTGTATTGTAAACAATGTATGATATGATGAATATAGAACATGTTAGTTTTCCCGGTTTGGGTTTCTAGGGGAAAAATATTTGTGTAATGTGTGTATTTTCTATTGTATCTTTTATGTTACTTTATCGAAAATGTGTTTGCAGAAAATAATTGTACAAGGTTAAAATATAAATTTGGTATCAGAGCAATTATTGGCTTCAAGGGGATGCCTTTGTGGTTAGGGGTTTGGCTCAGGATTGTGATAAGCCTTTTTATAGTGGGAGATCTACGGTATTTATTCTTTGGGTGAAAATAAATGGTGAGTAGTTCATAAATAGAGATCGATAAATTTAATGGGAAAAGTTTTCAGTTGTGGAAGCTCAAGATGGAAGACCTATTGGTAGAAAAAAAAATAGTGGATCGTGGTGGATCCAAGTACTGCACCTACATGAACATCAGCATATGACTGGAAAAACTTGGATCGGAAGGCGAAGAGCACAATATGATTGTGTCTCTTGGATTCAGTATTACTAAATGTGTCAGGGGAAGCTACATCCAAGTCGTTATGGGATCAGTTAGGGGATTTGGATCAGTCTAAGTCCCTGGTAAATAAATTGTTCCTGCAAAAGAAGTTGTATAACCTAAGGATGAGAGATGGAGACTCGGTGACAAAGCATTTGAACGCCTTCAATATTGTGGTAAGTCAATTATTATATGTTGAGATTAAAATTTTAGATGAAGATAAGTGTATTAGTTTATTGTACTCTTTACCAGACTCGTGGGATAGTCTGGTTGTGGCCATAGGTAGTAATACAAATACCTTGATTTTTGATGATGTGGTCTCATCCTTTTTGTCGGAGGATATGAGACAGAATAACTTGGAAGGGTAGGGAACAGTTTCATTATTTGCAAAAGGATGCTCCCGGGAAAGAAATGGATCTAATACCTCAAGTGGGAGATCTAATTATAAGCGTAGATCTAAATCTCCTGAAAAGTTTGTAAAGGTATGTTGGAGATGTGGAAAAGAGGGCACTACAAGAAGAAATGTATATCCAAAAGAATTGAGAGAGTGAATGGATCTGAATATGTTCCTTCTACAGAAGAAAATACCTCCAGGGAAGAAGGAGGAGATGTGTACGTGGATTCTTCAAGCACACATGCAGATCATGAGGCATGGTTGGTTGACTCGGGTGCATCCTTTCATATGAATCCCCACATGCGGTGGTTCTGTGAATATGAAAGGTATGATGGAGGTAATGTTTTCTCAGGTGATGACTCGACAACCAAAATCATAGGATGAGGAAAATTCAAATTGACGCTCATAGATGGAAGGATTAGAACAATGCCTCGTGTTCTGCAAATCCCAATATTGTCCAGAAAATTGATTTCTGTAAGAAAAATGGACGATGCAGGGAAATAAACCATTATGGATCACATTATCCTTTTTATTGGCATTAGAACATCTATCTAAGTATATTTTCTCATATTCTTCCTCTGAAAGTTCCATTATCTCTTCATAGTTAAGTCCATATGAGTCCCATCATATGCAAG
>ML844064.1:26399-38038 GCA_009831015.1 Picea engelmannii | reverse complement strand
TGAAGAGAATGAGGAGAGATCTTTGTTACATGTGATAAAAATTTCAAATGTTGGTTTTTTATACTTTTGGAGATATTCCCTATGGGCGTTAGGGCTCCTTGTTATCACTGAAATTTTGTCCGCACATGGTTACAAGAACTCAGCATCGTCAAAGAGTGATGAAGTCATTCATGGCCCTGAATTAATATCACAGCATTCAAAAAAGGTCAAAAACTATACAAAGTAGTGAAAAATTGAAGAGCGCTTTGCAGACATTGGGCGCGCATGCGCATGCGCGGAACAGGAACGTAGAGATCGCGCATAGGCGCACGATGCGCGACTGATAGCGCAAAAAGTCGTGCACCTGCTAAACGGCGCATTTATGGAAGTGGTCGGCCTCCCAACCACTTATGGTTCAGCTCCCAAGATGATTTGACCCTCAAATCTGGGATGGATCCGACTGGTGGGCTGGTCAAAGACCTAATAATGCCTTAAATGACCTCTTTTCACACTACAAGGCAGTTAAACAATAACCCAAAGCAATGCTATAAAAAGCCATGAATGCACCTCATTTTCTCAAGGAATTCAAAGTAATTTTATGTTGCCTACATTGTTTTGAGGACTCCATCCTTGACAAAATCATATTGGCACCATTACATTGGACAATCCACCTCACCATTGAGTGGATTTGTAAAGAGTTCTTTCATCACCATTTTCATTTTCTTTTGTTGTAAGAAGAGCTAGCTAGTGAGGGTCCAAGAGCCTTCCCTTGGAGAAAGAAGGGACTCATAGTCCCCTTTCTTCTTGGTGCTTTGTTTTCATCAATAGATCAAACTCAAACATTGGTGACATGGGTTTTTGGTTCTTTTTGTTTCTATGTCCCTATGCTCATGATTTTAGTTTTTATTGCATCTATTAGTTTAATTCTTAATTATAGTTTCTGTTTTCTTTCCCTAAATATTTTCTCTACAATTGTCCTGCTCAGCAGACCCAACTGAGCTTGCAAGCACCTCTTATTTGCTCACCAAGGTGATGAAAGAGGCGCAACAGATTGGCGACTCCACTGGGGAAAGGTATCAATTAACTACCTCATTTGGGTTTATTTTGTTATTCTTTTAGTTTGTTTAACTTGCAGGTGCACTAATCGGCCTAAGCCGACTTGCCAACCAGAAAATTCCAAGTTGAATTGAGAGAAATCCATTCGGATTTTTCGTTCTCGGCCCTGCGCCACATATGCGCAGGTTTTTCAGCCCACAGACGTGCATCGTGTGCCCATGCGCTTGACTCACGATTTTGTTTTGCGCATGTGTTCTTTTTAACTTGTCTCTGCTCGCGTGCATGCACTCTGTGCGCCTCTGTCT
Organism: Picea engelmannii; assembly: GCA_009831015.1. Lineage (NCBI taxonomy): Eukaryota > Viridiplantae > Streptophyta > Pinopsida > Pinales > Pinaceae > Picea > Picea engelmannii. Next base: position 36,698 of record ML844064.1, on the reverse strand, counting down.
CCACTGAGACCCGCGCATTTGTTCAAAAATTCACATTGTAAAGTTGTTGAGATGTGGGGAAGGCAATTTGCCTTCTTAAAAATGATGTCAAACATGTTTTAAAGATGCACCACACTTAGTCCCCTCATCATATAAAGGGGTTAGTCGAACACACATAGGCACTTAGGAGGATAAAATCAATTTCCCTTCTTTGCTTTTTGCCACATGGATGGCTTGTTTTGACTTATAATATAAGTTGGAAATCATTTTTAATCACATTTAAATTACATTGGGACTAGAAGTTGAGTAACAATCACTTAGTATGCTCTTCTCTCGCGCCTCCAAGCGACCTTGAGAATCAGAAAAAGATTGTGAAACAATTTCATCTCCCTTAAAAAACTTTAAAACCTTTAAGAGAGGACAACAGCCCTTCTTGGGACTCCTCTTAGTTTTCTTTTTCAAACACATCTTAATATTGTAACAGGCCCATACATGCCCACATGCTACAAAGATAGGATAGTGCTTGAAGTTTACTTTCTTAGATCAAAACACTGGGAGAGTTTAAAGGTTTTGTAATGGGCCCATACATGCCCATATGTTCAATCTAGGATAGTTTCAAGCTTTTCTTAGATTACATCACAATAGGGAGTTAAAGGATAGTAACGGACCCACATGTCCACATGCTAGCTTCCTAGGGCTTTTGAATTACGCAAGGTTGTACCAAAGACACTTAGTTAATTAGGTAACCAACACTTGTAAGGACCAAGCAAAGTCCACATGCAGCAAGGTGACATCTAATTCACTAAAAATTGGCACACTTTCACTCACACACAAAAGTCACTTATCACTCACATAGCTTCTTCTTGAAAATGTGGAGGCAAAAGTAAGTTTCCTTCATAAGGATTCTGAAAATACCCCACCCTTTTCTTGACGAAACTATCCACTCCCATTTTAATTTAACGAGGGTGGTTCACACCCCCATCCTCTCAAAACAACTTCATCTAAAATCTTTCTAAAAACTCACTAAGCTTTCCTCCACAGGAGGTGCCAAAAGAAATTTTTTAGTCTAGGTAGGATTTCGGGGATAGGCATCCAAACAACTCCCCGTTATCTAGTTCTCTCATTTTGCAAAACAATAGAAGTTGTCAAATAGGGAAATGAAAATCCTCCAAGTCAAGTGTTCCAATTACCATAAGGAAGGGAGATACCTGTGAAGGGTTGAAGGCCGAGGTCTGGTTGTTCTGTGCATCCCCCCTTGAGGCACCCACCTCTTGGATGGGATCCAGCCCGTGACCCATTTCTTAGGCCGAGAATCTAAATGTCGCACTTTGACTGAGGTACCTAGTGACCAACTTTAGGACATCTACCCAGGTGGCAATTGTGGGCTGCAATTGCACCTTGATTGGATTTTGTGTGGCTATTGGGAAATATTGCCAGCACTTTCGGGATATGCCCCCTTTACCCCTCATTATAACCAATTATTTCATCCTTCACTAGTTTCTCTTCCAGTGACTTCAGACCCCACAGTTGAGTACTATTGGAAGGTCCAGTGCTATTTGAGAGGAAGGACGTTACATCTTCTAGGACATGAGCATTTGATTTCTTTTGATTCCCCCATGCAGACAAAACCCACTTACCCACATATATGCTTCTTTCTCATTTTATGTATGATGCACATCTGAATACAGTTTGATTTGGATATATATATTGTGTAAACATTCAACGCAAAGGCTCTTGTTTCTATATTATTCTAACCACTTTTTGCACACATTCACACAGCTAGTCTGACATCATAGGGGAACCACAGAACCCTCATCGTTCATGACACTTGCTAAACCTCCCTCCTATTTTAAGGGGAGTAACTGGTCGTGCCCGCTCATCGGCACCTCCTTCACACACTCCTGTGAGTGCTACTATTTTAGGATCAGCATTGCTTGGTTCTACATTACTTGGGTCAACCTCCCAAGGTCATCCATTCACTCGCTCTCCTTTACATGGAAGCGGGGGACCCACTTCCTCTCAAGGAGGCAGTACCAATCCACCTAGCCCCCCTCACGGGTCAAGTTCCCAACAAACTCACACTATGGCCGGAGCTAATCCTCACCCCCCCACTACAGATGCCATATTTTGCCTCTCTCAACATACCGGATCTCACCAAACTCACCAATGATCCTATATTGCATGATCCCACATGGCCTGCAATGCCAACCAAACTACCTTCAGACATTCCAAAATTTGAAGGAAAGGCAGGAGATGACCCTGCCAACCATGTCATGACCTTTCACCTATGGTGCTCCTCCAATAGCATTATGGATGATTCCATCAGACTACAATTATTTCAACGTACACTCACTGGCCCATCGGCCAAATGGTATGTCGAAGAAAAATCGGGGTCCCGCACCACTTTTGAGTCATTGGCCAAAGCATTCTTGACCTTCTTCCAATTACCCATCCGCCACAACAATGGTCTAGAACTACTTTCTAATTTCAAACAAACCTCAGCCACACATATCGCTGACCACATTCATGAGTGGCATAGGAGACATAGTTCGTGCAAAGCAGAAACCATCAAGCAACAGTGTCTCGACTGGTTTCTTAGATCACTTATCTCTCTCCTTGGAAAGGATGTAGCTTCCACCTTCCCTCAATCCGAAGAGGAAGCCATCAGCAAGGCCCAATAGTATGACCTCATATATGCACAGTCAGGGTACTTATACATAGTACTTCCTGATCTTCCAAAACCTGTGACATTTGGCCAAGACAAACCTGGGATGTCTCACTCAGCAGACAAACTAATCGGTGCCACCACACACCACGGTCCACAACCCCAACCACCACCGATGTATGGCACACCTCAATACCCGCCGGCATACGGGAGCACTTCTTCTTACCCCCCACCCTCTTATCAATAGCCATACCCTGTTTCTATGCCACCACCCATCAGTGGACCACCACCGACACCTCCCATACATCCACCTATTCCTACAAATAGTGGTACGCCCTCAACATCAACTTATAGTACTAGCGAAAGCATTATGCCTTCCTATGTACCTTATGGATCGGTACCACCACAAAATCCATACTTCCCATTTCCTGGTCCTCCACAACCCATGGCTCCCCCACATCCTCATGCAGGGGTGAATTTTGTTCAACCCTCTGTTGATCAACAATACCAAAGTTTTGAACAATTGAATACAGCCAATCCAACCCATCCATCAAACAATGCCAAGAAGAAAGGATGGAACAGGAATAACAACAACCCAGGTCAAGGCGGGAATCAACCCCCACAGCACCAACCCACTGGGGGCAACCAAAACCAAGGGAACCAAAACCCCCAAGGGGGCAATAATAATAATAATAAACGCCAAGGGAGAAATAATGTTAAAACCATCTTCCCTTGTGCCCTTTGTGGTGAGTTCGGCCATTACACTCACCATTGCCCCCAGATCGCTGATTTCAAAAGGTTGAAAGACTCTGGTAGTCTTCCCCATTCTCCTGCAAAACCTGCTCCTCAGCAGGCACCACAAAAATACGTGCAACAACCCCCTCCTGTTGTGCTGCAAAATCCTATTCCACATCAAGGTGTGATAAATACCCAGCAGGACACACAGCATCCCCCACCTTAGGGGGGGACTATACCTCAACCCCAACAATCCAGCAGATCGTACAATTCTCCTCACAAGTGAGGAAGAAATCCTTCTGTAAACACGTACTTGTCAGTATCATGCATCCGTTGAGTCTCCTCCCATCCCTCCCAAGACAAACCCTACACCAACGGGACCCCCGTTGGTGATCCCTCGCCCTCTCGCCGAACCACCACTTCGCATCCCTCGCATCCCATTACACATGAATGTCCACAACCCACAGGCTCGGGCAACTCATAACTATAGTTTGGTAGACGACTTAGCGCAATCCCCGGCAGCCATGTCAGTCCTGGAAGTCCTACAGACTTGTCCTACTCAGTGGAAATCATTGCTTTCCGCCTTAGGGGCAGTCGACCCCACCGATACCCGACTCATCACCTTTGATCTTGACAGCGAAGAAAATCGTCTTCCTGCCTTGATCTCCTTTCAAATACCAGTCGAAATACGGAAAATCACAGTTCATCGGTGTATCATCGATGAAGGTGCATCTACAAGCATTATGTCCAAAACGGTATGGAAAAAACTTGGTTCCCCGGAACTCATACCCTCTGCCATCACATTACGAGCTTATGACGGATGACCATCCTCTCCTGAAGGGCTCTTTCAAAATGTCCCCATTGAACTCAGGGGAAGGACTATTCTCATTGACATAGAAGTTATTGACGCTCCACTCGATTACAATATCCTGTTCGGTCGTAGCTACATGTACGCTATGAAGGCAGTGGCATCTTCTGTCTTTCAGACAATAATGTTCCCCCACAACGGGAATATCGTCACCATTGACCAGGTTTCACGTTACGAACCTAACCCCTCTGCCCACCTCGATAACATTCTTCCCCTCATCCAGACCAGCCACGACACATATCCCCTCATAGAAATGGGTCCTAAAATTTTCAAAGACCCCTCATTGTTAGGAACTTACCGTGGAGAACCACTGCTCCTTCCTCCTTCCAATCAGGTATGCATCGTATCATCTAACGGAACTCACAAAGAGGATGCTCTTCCTCCTCAGGAGGCTTCAGTCATTCTTGACGTCCCAATAGTCGCAGAACCACTCCTGTCGGAGCCTACTGCGCACTCGTCGACCTCAACAGTCCACGAATCCACTTCACCTCAAGGACAAATCCCATCTTGGGAGACAGTTCCCCAAGCCATCACTCAAATCCCTTTCTTTTACCCTCCCCCAGGCATCGAAGCTTTCCAGGTAGCTGCAACGCTCACACTACCTAATATGGTGTTAGCAATCCCAGTTTGGTATTTACACCCACTAGAGATGGTCCCTTGACCATCCCTTCCCCCCCAGGAAGGAATCCCCATGACAATTTCCATCCTTACCCCCACCATCCCCCCACTCACTAACCCCCCTGCTACAGCTGGGGGCAGGAGAAAGAAGAAAGAGCCCACCGCTCCACTTTCTCCACGCATCCCACCACCTTGCGCACTATGTGAGAAAGAGGTCCACCAAACCAACAACTATCCATCACTACCTGAATTACAGAATTTGATCCCCCTCAATCCAACTCCCCCAACACCCGCCACTACTACTAGTCCCGCCACTACCACCCACCCTTCCAGTAGTAAAGGGTTGAGGACCAAATATGCTTGTGCTATCTATTCAGAGTATGGCCATTATACCCATCACTGCCCAACTCTGCCACGTTTTCAGTAGACATTAGCCGCAGTATGCCAGAACTTCCAGAACAACCCCCGTCCTGCTACGTCCTCCTCAACAAACATCACTGACATCCGGTATGTCACCACTTTGGTCAATGAACGGATGAGATGCCCATGCTCTGTCTGTGATTCGTTAGCTCATTTTACATACCAGTGTCCTATGATCCTTGCATACAGGCAACGTCAATTAACTCTACTTCAACAACCCACCGAGTCGCTAGTTGACCTTCCCTCACCACCAACAGCTCTTCATGTCGTTTCCCCCGAACCCGAGGCTCTTCCAACGCCCCCATGGTTCTTAGAGGACGTCTCTAAGGATGTAATCCCCAATTCTCCTGCTCACTTCCCACTGGAAACTTTACACCCAACTACTACGGGTACCCCTCAGTACTTCAATATATGGTTTATGTCAAGTGAACCCACATCATCTTCTAACAGTGTTCCCCTTGCTTCTCCATCAGGGGGCAACCACACGACTACTGTCACCGAGATCACTCCTCATGACCTCTTGTATTCCCATCACTTCCACAGCGACGAAGAAATACTCAAAGAAGTAAATCACCCAGACTCTCCCTGGGATGCGCTACACCATCGCGCACTCTTCTCTCCACAGGGAGCCTCCATGCCTCCTAACCAACACCCCATATACGCAGTCGAAACCAAAGATTTTATCCCATCAAGGCCTATCGACTGGTTCAAAAACCCCATTCCTGCCCCTGACACTTTTGAAGAAGGCAATATGGCCAACATTTCCCCCACCATTAAAATCGACATTTCCATTAAAAATGGCATCGTCGAAGAAATTACCATTGGAGTTGCTTGCACTCCTCAGGAAATCACCGCATATAAATCCCTCTTCCCAGAATATAGGGATATTTTTGCCTGGTCATACATGGAAATTCCTGGCCTCGATCCCTCTATTGTCGAACATCGCATCGACACCTGGCCTGACATAACATCGGTTCGCCAAACAAAATGACTGCTACACCCATCCAAGGTTGCAGCTCTCAAAGCCGAAATTGACAAGTTACGTGCTGCCGGGTTCATTTACCCCATCGCCTATACCTCATGGGTTTCCAACCCTGTACCTGTTAACAAAAAACAGGGCACTATCCGCATTTGCACAGACTTTCACGATCTCAATCATGCATGTCCCAAAGACAACTTAAACATAAAAACCGATTAGCATCATATGTTATTTTCTGCACTATGGGCTTACCGAACGGCTGTGAAAACCGTTATTGGTTTCACACCATTTCATTTAGTCCATGGGGTTGAGGCAACTCTTCCCATCGAGTGCGAAATTCCCACCTTACGCACCGCAATTGAGCTATTACCTGACACTGCTCCAATGGAGCAGCGCTTGCTGAACTTGGAGTCTCTGTATGAAGCTTGTCGATCTTCCTTACAGAACAACGAGGCAGCTAAAAAATGATCCAAGGCTACCTTTGATCGCCATGTCAACCTTCGATCATTCCGTGAAGGCGACCTCATCCTAGCTTACGATATCGCTTATGATACCTTTGGCCACGGCAAATTCGAATCACTCTGGCATGGCCCATACATTATCCAACATTGCCTCACCAAAGGCGCATATATTCTGGCCTCTCCCGAAGGCCTTCCTCTCAAAGAACCCGTCAACGAGTTGTACTTACAGAAATTTTACGCTTAAAAGTAGTCATTCTACTTTAGGTTATTTTCTTTTCTAGCGTTTTTAATCTTTTTCTCCTTCCCTCATGTCTAAACTATCCTTTATGCTATTGACTCGCGCGTGCCTATTCAACCCACAGGCGCGCCCTTAGAGCGCGCCTTAAATTCCCTCTACCATGCCCCCATGCGTGAATATCCGGTGGACAGGTGCGCACATGTGCGCGCCTATTACCGAATCGCCCACACATGTGGGGCCCATATCCCTTAAATATCCCTATACGGCCCCCCCGTACAGCCCCTGCCAAAAAAATGGAATCCTATTTCTATGCAGGATGATCAGACCACTAACCTGAAGCTCGCTAATCACCAATCAGATGCCTCGTCCTCTCCGAATCTCCAAATCTCCTCTGAAAACTGCTCGTCCAGTCACTATTGCAGAAGGTACAAATGAGGTGGCAATGTGGGCCCTACAGCCATATATAGGACTGTCCATTTTTCAATCCGTCTTCAGCCACGGGATCAGCATCCCGTCATCTACATCACAGAATTCCATGGGCCTCTTTTCATCCTGAGCCCCTGGGGCACCCTTTTTTTTACCACTAGTCAGGTACGCATGCGCATATTCATGCTTATCAACTACATGCTCATATCTTCGATTATCTTCAGATATTGTTCACTTTGGGTATTTGGTTTTCATGTGTGTAGGTACTTGGTCATCATCCATTGACACAACCCCTTCAGGTATATACTCTACACTGGCATGTAGTCTTTCCCTCTGTATCACACTTACATTTCCAGTCACACCCTCTGATATTTGCCTCTAGGACCCCCATTCCCAGCTCTGCAGTACCCACACCTCCATTTGCATCTTCGGTACTATTACCCGGTAGCATTCTTACCCACATGAGTTGTCCCATTCATAGAACCTTTTGACACTTTTGACACTCATGTTGTTTTTCCAAACCCTTTAGGGATGGGAGTCCCGATAGTCTTTCATCATGTCATGAAACAACCACATACTCCTCCTCATTTTGCTAGCTTTCCCACATGGACTCCCAGATTATCTCTTCACGGTTCTAGTTTTTAATTGCACCTCCGCAGTATCATGAACCCTACATTTCATCCACAATTAGTTTTCCCATAAGCGAATTTCCCTCCATCCCACCTACCTCATACAGAAACTCACCAATGGGGCCCCCACCCTTCATCTATCTTCTGAGAAAATTATGCCCTCCATGGGCCACCAAAATCACACTGGGGCACCCGTTTCTATATTTGTACATTTCTCCCCAATTATTCGTTATTTATTGTACAAACACCTTTATTTCCAGTCATTACCTTACCTTTTTTGTCATCACCTTTGGCGACTTGCTTCCCTCTTTTGGCCAACCGCAACCCATGTCACCCTTGGTTGGAACATTACTTATCATCTACCCTTGACCGGCATCGTCCATAACTTCAGAGTACCCCACAGGTCACTTACCTCTACTCTCTGAATTTTTTCACCTTGTCCCACCTCTGGCACAACTTATCCCCGGCCTTGTCGTCCCCCTGACACTCGACCCCATTGAATGGTTGCAGCCACTTTTTATCTCATACATCCTCCAACCAAGGGCAGTCTTGAGTCTTCCCACCTCTTGCCTTCGTCCATGTACCTCTGCCACTTCCTCACCTCACTTAGTATATTTCACGAAGCCAGTTGCTTCGGGCGTCGCGTCCCCCTTTTTTGTCGACATCAGCACAGTTTTCCAGAAGGGCGACAGTATCTTGATTCTCATTATCCACTCAATGAGAGATCTCGGATGGCACAGGGTGAAACACCATTGCTCCCTGCTATTGTTGACCCCCATAACATTCAACGCCAACACTTTCTCATGTTACGGTGGGTCTTACTTTGCGACTATTGCAGTTCATTCTTTCATTTGCCGAAGACCTCTGAACTTGGCGGGGCTATCAATGCCCACATCATCACTGCTACTTATTACCGCGATCACTGCCTACTATTCAGAGTATGGTCATTTTCAGAATTGTCTTCTGCCTTTATCACAGCTGCCCCTGAGGGCGCTGTAGTTTTCTACACCAACACTTCAGTCATTTTTTGTCAGAGTTACATGACACGAGCATGGGGCATGCCCGCCTCATTTGTACATAGTTTTCTATTTTATACACCTCATGGAAGGTCGGGTCCTATCGGTTCCTTTTTTCTCCAACGGATCGCTCTGAATGATCCCACTATTGCTCTATCTTACAACAACATCCTCAGTAGAAGAATCATTGATGGATTTCGGCTATATGTATGCTCCTAACCTCATCCATCAGGGGGCATCTGTTATCACTAAAATTTTGTCCACACATGGTTACAAGAACTCAGCATCATCAAACAATGATGAAGTCATTCATGGCCCTGAATTAATATCACAGCATTCAAAAAAGGTCAAAAACTATACAAAGTAGTGAAAAATTGAAGAGCGCTTTGCAGACATTGGGCGCGCGCGCGCATGTGCGGAACAAGAACGTAGAAATCGCACATAGTTGCATGATGCGCGACTGATAGCGCAAAAAGCCGTGCACCTGCTAAACAGCGCATTTATGGAAGTGGTCGGCCTCCCAACCACTTATGGTTCAGCTCCCAAGCCGATTTGACCCTCAAATCTGGGCTGGATCTGACTGGTGGGCTGGTCAAAGACCTAATAATGCCCTAAATGGCCTCTTTTCACACTACAAGGTAGTTAAACAATAACCCAAAGCAATGTTATAAAAAGCCATGAATGCACCTCATTTTCTCAAGGAATCCAAACTAATGGTATGCTGCCTAGATTGTTTTGAGGACTCCATCCTTGACAAAAGCATATTGGCACCATTACATTGGACAATCCACCTCACCATTGAGTGGATTTGTAAAGAGTTCTTTTATCACCATTTTCATTTTCTTTTGTTGTAAGAAGAGCTAGCTAGTGAGGGTCCAAGAGCCTTCCCTTAGAGGAAGAAGGGACTCATAGTCCCCTTTCTTCTTGGTGCTTTGTTTTCATCAATAGATCAGCCTCAAACATTGGTGACATGGGTTTTTGTTGGACACACCTACCACACTTAGAGGGGGGGGTGAATGAGTGTGGGGCTCTTTTTCCCAAAACTTCCCTCTTTCACAAAAACTCATCAATTAACATTCAACATTTATTCATTACCCATTATTGTCATTTATAACTAGTTATATGTGAGCACGTATCAGCAACATATATCAGCAATATATCATCAACAAGTCATCACCACAATGAACACAAAGAACACAAGATGTATGTACAATTTTCTTTTTATTACGGACTACAATCCTTGGGGTTTATCAGCAACAACTGAA
>ML844064.1:0-20828 GCA_009831015.1 Picea engelmannii | reverse complement strand
ATTACTTGACATCAACCAATGACATCAATCAAACCAAACCATTTACATCAATGACATATGATCCAACAATCTCCCAAGTAATCAAACCATTGGCATCAATGACAAACCATTGGCATCAATGACAACATGATCCAACAGTTTTTTGGTTCTTTTTGTTTCTATGTCCCTATGCTCATGATTTTAGTTTTTATTGCATCTATTAGTTTAATTCTTAATTATAGTTTCTGTTTTCTTTCCCTAACTCTTTTCTCTACAGTTGTCCTGCTCAGCAGACCCAACTGAGCTTGCAAGCACCTCTTATTTGCTCACCAAGGTGACGAAAGAGGCGCAACACTCCTAATTGCTCCTAAAATCAGTTTCAAACATGTCATCTTGGCACTTTCACTATAACTTATTTTCTGGGATGTTTCAAACCTTGCAATTTTGAAGAAATGAAGGACAACTCTCTAGGTACATGTGGTACACATTTCAAATGTTGTTTCACTATAATTTTGGAAATATGATCTATGGAAGTTAGGGTTCCTAAATGCTCCTAAAATTCATTCCAAATAGGCTAGTTTGGAAGTTTAACTATAATTTATTTTCTTGGACTCTTCAGACTATGAACATTTTACAGAATAGAATAGACATACATAAGTGACTCAAGTAAAAATTCTAGATGTTGTTTCAATGAACTTTCTGATATACGTTCTTTGGAAGTTAGGGTTTTTGAATGGTTATGTCATTCATTTAAAATAGTTCAATTTGAAATTTTCACTATAACTTCTTTTATGGGACTCTTCATACTGTGAAACTTTTACATAATAGAGGAGACATACAGAAGTAACTCAAGTAAAAATTTCCGAGGTTGGTTCGCTATACTTTCTAAGATATTATGTTTGGAAGTTAGGGTTTCTAAATGGTCATGAGATCAGTTTCAAACATGCCAATTTCGAACTTTCACTATAATGTGTTTTCTGGGACTCTTTACACTATGAATTTTTTACAAAATAGAGGAGCCATACAAAAGTATCTCAGGTAAAAATTTTAGATGTTGGTTTGTTGTACTTTCTGATATATTCTCTATGGAAGTTGGGGTTTCTTAATGGTCCTGAGATTTGTTTCAAACAAGAAAATTTGGACTTTTCACTATATCTCCTTTTTTGGGACTCTTCAGACTGTGAACATTACACAGAGAAGAGGAGACATACAAAAGTACCTCAGGTAAAAGTTTCGAAATCAGATTTTCAAAATTGAATACATGGCATACTGTAAAAAAACAATTCTTGGGAAGAGGCCCAAAACATCAATATTTGGGAAAGTTACCATTTAGAAATTTAAATTTTGGTTAGAACTTGTAAAGGAACAAGTAGTGAGCAGACGTGGTGAAGGAAGAATTAGCAAGTGGACTTGGTGAAATTTGGTGCAGCTCACACAAAGAGATTGGTGTCTCTTTCTAATTTGGTGTTTAGTGGTGGGTATTGGTGTCTCCAGTAGATTGATGTCTACGAAGATATGTAATAGTAGGTTGGTGCCACTCAAATAAAGAGATTAGTGTCTCTTTCTAAGTCAGTGCTTAGTAGTGGGGATTGGTGTATCTGGTAGATTGGTGTCTATGAATATCTATAAGAGTAGGTTTGTGCCTACTATTATTTGTACCAGTGGAGATTGGTGTCTCTAGTATATTGGTGCCAACAAATATTTGTAATAGTAGGTTGGTGAGTACAAAGAATTATAAAGAGAATGTTTGTGGTTTTCTACCAAAATGGCTTTCACATAAATCTTGTGTTCCATGTTCTGCAATAGATCTCATATATGATTTGTTTTATTATGGTTGATGAATGTTTGGAAAAGTAAAAAATTGTCTTATATTGATTCACCCCCCCCCCCCTCTCAATATAAGTGTATGCTCAACATGTGTGATTGGTTTCCTTAAAAGTTTTAACTTATGTGGATATACATTGTTTATTAAACAAATGATACAAAGCATCATATATGATAGGTTTTCTAGGAAACTATTCTTGTTCCCTATATATTGTTTCTCATTGAATTCTCAAGATCCATGAAATGTCTATGTTGGGTTGATCCTGAAGGCAAATAATAGGTTTGACTTCTTATGAACATATTGAGAGAACTAAGGAGGGAGGAGGATTTCCTGAGACAATTTTAAGTAGAAAAATAAAGGCTTTCTAGCATGCCTAAGGGACTATTTGGTAGAGAAATGGTATATTCCTAGTGTTGTGTGGGCCAATCAAGGGAATATCATGGTTGGGTTGCCTAAAAGGTTACCTAGAGAGTTATATTGTAAATAATTTGGTTGAGCGAGAGATAATTTGGGTTAGAAGAGTAACTTAAGTGTTCTTATCATGTTTTATTCACCCCAGTGGCCTCATAGCTTACCTTGGGGGTTACATCCATCGGCAATTGTCTATAGTTGGGTGGAAAATTTCTAGCCAACAACGAATTTCCTTGGACCATCTTATTTAAAATACAAGTATTCCATATTTGTATCGAATCGCTATTATAATTATATTGTTAATATTTAGTATACTTGTGAATGAATTGAGTAATGGAACCCATGGATGTAATGCATTATGTAGCTTAATCGTGGCTTGTTGAATTTGAAATTTCTTAGAGTTTATTTGGATTGAATTTTTTGTTGCATTTAAGTTTATGTATGTATGATGGTTTCATTAATAGCTTACATGCCTCTAGAATTCTACATGCTTTAGATTTTATTTGGTTGGAATTGATTATGCATTAGAAGTTAGATGGCATGGGCCTAATCCAATTTGAATGGTCTGTGTATAATGGAACTTAGCCTACGGGATTGGAATTGAGTTCATCTTTTTATGCATTTGAAGTATTGACTTTGAATGGGCACTAATCAAGTGGATTACTTTAAAGGATTCCTTCAAAGCATCTAGTTGGCCTTTATGTAATTTGAAGTGTTTTTTGAATGGGTTTAAAGCCCCTTTCTATTTGCATTCAATTTAAATCTTTGAATCAAGGCCTGTGGAATTTACCTTGTTTTATTTTTTAAGTCGAGATGCACTTTCAAAGTTTCCCAATAGCTTGTCATGGACTTCAGAAGGATCATCTTTTAGAGAGTCCCAATGGCTTGTCAAAGACTTTTGAAAGAATATCTTTCAAAGAGGCCCAAATGTCTATCAAGACCATTCAAAAGAATATCCTTCGAAGAGTCCCAATGGCTTATCTAAAACTTTCAAAATAAAAAATTTCAAAGAAGCTTGATGACCCATCAAGAAAAATTGAAATATGCTTCATTCAAGTTGGCCTAATGGCTTATTGGGGTTGTTTAAATGTTTTTCAAATGTGGATCTTTCAAACTGGTCTTGAAGGTCTATCAGGGGAAATGAAAATATGATATTCCAGGTTGACTCAATGGTCTATCATGTGGATCTTTAAAATATGGTTGATGGCCTACGTGTTTTATTTTCAAATGTATGTATTGATCTCATCCTGAAGAAGTGTCCAATGGGACCTTTCAAATGGGCACAATGATATTTTGAAAGAGACCCAATAACATGTTTGTTTGGTGACTATGTATATGTTTCAAGTGGACGATGGAGTATTTAGATGAGTCTAATACTTATGAATGTTTCATTCAAATGTGATAGGGTAGGGGCCCTTAAACATGTCTAATGAAACTTCAAAGAAGGATTTAGTCTTAGCAAGATGGATCACTTGCGGGACTGTTCAATAGAGAATGAGATATCAGATACTGGAAGGATTAAGTTTGAAGGAAAGAAGAAATAAATTATCCCTCCTCTTTGAATGTGTCACATAGGGTTATGTGTACATTACAAAATGGTATCAAAGCCCAGTTTTTATCATTAGGCCAGTATGGGAAATTTATGTGAATTGTGAGAAAAAGTTCCAGTTGCAAGAAAATTGTGTGATAAAAATATCCATGAGGTTTAATATTAATGCTTTGAGCAAGTTATGGAGGTATATGAACTAAGAAGGTTCATAAATATACACCCAGATATAGGAAAATGTGTGACATAGTTGTATACGTTTCTAGGGCTAAGTAGGAAATTTGGGTAGGGTATGAAAATGTTGCAAGTTATGATAATATGAGTTCATGGGACTCATGTTTCTACTCCAGGAGTGGGAAAAAAATAAATTTCAGATTAGATCCTCTATGCTTTAGATGACAAAGGAATTGTCTATGTGCATGGTTACCAAGTGTCTAAACTTGGGGTATAAAAGCTATGTGATAGAACCAAGAGCCAAGGACATGGTTCATTGCTTCAAAAAATTCATCTAATGCATTTGATCTCCATTAATAAAGTGCAAGTATGCTTTGCAATTTTGGTTGTAGGGAATAATTGTGATGATCTTTGATATTATATTTTTCATGGAGTACAACAAAAGAATGGTTAGAGTACCTATAAATGTGATAGTCCTCCTTAATAAGTAAAAATTTAAGTAGGTCATTGGAATCCCTAGATGGTAGAGGAAATTCGCCAAGAGATAAAGAGGACACATACCTCACATATGAGATGGGTGAAATATATTATTGGATAAGATATGTGCATGCTTAAGAAAATTTGTTGGATATGAGACAACAACATATGTATAAAGGATGTGAAGCACTCATGAACCTCTCTTTTCCTGGAAAATTATTTGATGATAAGGACCAAGTTATACATGGGTTTGAATTGTGTTGGAAAGGCATAGAAAGCTATTATGAAGTAAATATGAAAACATTTTGAGACCGAGTGAGGTGAATGATGGACTTAAACCTAGATGAAGGTTGGATTAAAGGGATTGAGGCACCCCCATTGTGTGGAGATATCTTGTAATAAAAATAAGAGATAGAGTGGAGCCTGGCTTAGAATGCTTCAAGGAATGAAGAGTAGGTTTTGTTATCTCACAATATATACTTTCCCAAAGCCTAAAGGCAAGTAGGCATATATTGACATAACATGGAGGTAATCTTATAATTGTCACCCCAATAGGATACCTATTTCTAATTATGAGGAGGATAAGTCCACTCCAAGGGAGACGTCCCAATACCTAGTGGGTTGGTGAAGGGAAAAGTGTAAGGCAAACCACCCCTCTCTCTAGGCACTCAAATCAGTTTATGTCTTGAAGCGTGAAGCAAAGAAACAAAAGGAATGTACTTGCCCTTAAACAAGACAATAGAAAATGCTAAGGAAAGAAACAAATGATAATGATTCTTCAACAAGACAATAGACTTGCAATGAAAATTTCTAATAAACAAGTGTATGCAACAAACAAATGTATTACAACATTTAATACAATAATAACAGCTACAATGTATTCTAGAAAATGCACTTGCTTGGACAAGATAACAAGATATCTAAAACTTGAAGATGATAATAATTTATCACATGCAAGTTCTATAGATGTATCAACCAACAAATAAACCTTAACAGGATTCCAAGGATGACTATAACAGCAGTAAAAAGGAAAAGTATGATAGTTGAAATATATCTTCAGAAATGCACTTCGTAGAGGCAATTAAATGCACAATTTAACTTTGATTGATATTAATTTTCCTTATGCAAATTATGGAGATATCTTATCTAGAAAATGAACTTCAAATAAGTTTCTAGAGATGACAGTACAATAGTAAAAAGTTGTGACAGTTGTAATTAAGCCTCAAAATTGCACTTTATGAAGGTAGTTAAACACACACTTTAGCTCTAATTGATATTAATTTTCCTTATACAAATTATGGGTTGATTAGTATGGTTAAATGAGGTTGAGAGTGTTGCAAAATTATGGTTTTAGAAATCATAGTAATATAAGCAAAATAAGTTATAATTGTTGTAGTGTACTTTCAGAAATGCACCCTTAGATAGCAATTAGACATAAATCAAAGCTTCAAGATGATAGCACTTTTCTTTGTGCATGTGCTGGTTTAGTTTGTTTGGTTAGTAAGCTTATAAAGACTGCTAGGTAAGTTTGTAATAGTGGTACTTGCAGCAACAAGTATTAGGTTAGTAATTATAAACTACGTTTGTGAATTTAGGCTAGCTTAATAGGGTAGCAAATAGAGATTTGAAGTTTGAAGGATGATGACTCTTGTCAAGAGGTAAGGAATGAAAATTAGTGCCTTCTAGGGATAATGGAGTCAAAGTTGGGGGCTCTTTATAGGGATTATAACATATGATTATGCGCAAAACCTAAGAGGGAAAAGAGGTTTAGGGGGAGTAATATCTTCAGTCCTCCTAGACTCTTGATCACAAGAAGGGAGGTAGCTAGTGTGTAGGCACTTCTAGGCCCTAGGGAATTCTTCTCCTTAGACTTTTATGGATGAAAGTATGGTGAAAAATAACTTAACCACAACCTCTAAAGTTCTATCACTTTAGGGCTCTAGAGGTTGCACTAGTTACTAGACCAATTCAATGAAACTTGGCAAATGAAAAGCAAGAAAGTTAACACCTTAAGTTTCTTACTTCAAGCATCAATTAAAACATGAAATTTTATAATATTTTATGAGAAATAAAACCATTACCATAACCATTAACAAGGACCAAGTAAAAAAATATACTTACTTGCACCAAGAATAATCATGTAAAACAATGCTAGATTGCCAAAATACTCCAATAAATTGATCCAAATGCCAAGAAACAAGCCTTAAAAGAGTAGTTCCTTCCTTATTACATCCAATAACCCTTAGTAGGGAGAAAATTTTAGACCTCCACTCTTCCAAGTGAGATTTATGATCAAAATGAATGTCGTTTTATGTTTATTTATACCAAAATTTGATCTTTAATTATTTTAGGTCAAAATATCAAGGTTGACCTCACCAGTTTCTTACAAAATTAAAGTATAGACAAAATAAAATAAATTTGCATGTAAATACCATCCTAGGAGTGGCGTCATTCCATTCTAGGGTGACATTGGACCTTTTTCATGGAACGTTGGGCTCAGGGAGTGAAATGTTGGGCTTCCCAAAGCCAAAACCCTTCCCACATGTGCCAATAACCTCAGGATTACCCTCGAGGTGACAACCACTGCATGTAGAAAAGTATAGGGTTGTATGGGTGATGACCAAGGCCTCCAAAGGCCATGGTTCAGGTGGGAAAAGCATAATTTCCTAGGTCTAGGTCCACCAAAGTGCCTACAAAGGCAATATCCTTCTTCTTCTTGGCAGAACCCCTTCATCTTCATCCTGCCCCCTGGTTGGGGTCTCAACATCCATCAAATGGGATTTGAGCCCTCATGAAGGTTCGAGCTAGTCATCTCTCCATGTACATGTTTACCAGGAAAGGTCCTACAAAGTAAACAAGTACACCCTCCAAAGGTCCATAAGTCACATGCATCATAATATGCAAATCACATCTAATAATTAAAATTCCCAAACATGTGCATTGAACCCCCCTAAACCCAAACAAATGCTCAAAACATTATGCAACTTGACAATTCTAGGGTTTGGAATGGTCTTAGGGTGTCCTATTGGTCCAGTCTCCCTTAATTCAAGGTCATTTCCCCAGTGGATATTGATCCAAATCATGCAAATGTATGAGGTGGTGAGGGGAAAAACTTTGGGCATGGGGAGCATGTGATAGCAGGGAAATGTAACACTCACCTATAGGTTCCTTTGTTGAGGGTAAGTTGCACCTTGTCATGGATGCAAATGTTTCCAAGCCCATTTATTTCCATTTATTTTTATCTTTTCTTTCTTCCTTTAGCTTTATTTATTCATGCTACAAGGAAAGAGTTGATGGCCACCGCCCTGGCTTGGTGACCAGCTGGTGGCAGTGTCACCCACAAACGTTTCACGAAAATGAGAAGGCTAGCTCGTGATGAGACCCCCTTTCTCTTTGCCATGCAACCAAGAGCCACTACCCTATCTTGGTGACCAGTTGGGTGGTAGTGTCATACCACTACATTTTTATGGTCATGATAGGTCAGCTCATGATGAGACCTCCTATCCACCAAAAAATCCCATAAGTGTTTTATTCATATGTGGGTCCCCTTTTCTTTCTGAGAAGTGTTTCAATTCTTTCTCAGGGATCCCTGGGCTAAGCATCTCAAAGGCTTAAATTCAGATCTTAACTTTTGCCAACTACATTTCCCCCGGGTCCTTTATCCCCTTTTTCCCATGAGGTAAGATACAACCCTTTCCAAGTGGAGCCTTCCCCAATGCCCAAAAATGCGAATAGATGGAGGGGATAAAGATGGAAAATGGTAAGTATGGAGGGAAGAGGTGATGAATATTAAAATATCCATTAGGTAACAACCTATCCTAAAAGGAAACCAACTTACTAGGGAACCATGTGACCCTCCCAAGTTCAAACAAGGAAAAGAGCATAAAGTCAAGAAAATGTTATGAAATCCAGAAAGATTCAATGCAACATGTTTAATTTTTTTTTTTAAATCAGAGCGATACATACCATGATACTCGAACTTATTACCTGTTGGAGCAAGACTCATTGGACTCATTTTAGGACCAAGTTGGTGTGATGAATATTGTTTTTGGTGATATGTGGACTGCACTGAAGAAAAGAGGGGCCCTCTGGGGCCATGCTTAAGCTGTTTGTCTCTCAGCACTCCATGTCTAGGACCTGTTGGACTTGAGACATGATCTCCATAGTTATCCCTAAGATAGGGGATAACATTTGGCTCCAACTCAAAGACATGTGCTCACTGTAGAGCACATGAGAACCTCATCATTTTTGGTATGACCTGTGTCTGCTAAATATCAAAAAAATACATTAGCAATCCTTAGGGTGGTGATATCACCCCTTGTCCAAATATGATAAAATAAACAAATAAAAGCATCTCTAGTCTAACATATGATTATGAGAAATCATATATACATAATGAATCAAGACGATATGAAAATGCAACTACAATTATGCTAACATGATATGCAAATGGTATATGCAATGTGTTATAGCACAAGTTGTAGGTTGGGCAACGCCTGACCCAACCACAAAGAAAGTGATACAACTTGTGAATCCTACATCCAATGTCACCTCGATGTAGCTCTTTCACTTCAAGGGTGACTAGGTCACTCTAGGAAGGCCACGACCTGGTGTCTATCAAAATCTGAGTATGGTGATTGAAAATCATCCTGAAAATGTTGTGTCAGGTCATCCTTGAATGGATGGAAACAATTTGTAACCATACCATTGGGTTGGAACATATATCGACCATCTAGATGTAAAAATAAATACCTGGAAGAAATGATTTATGTATCCTTTATTCAATATGTGCCTTCAATGTCGTAGATAGGGTCTCCATCAAAAATGAAGCAACCCAAATCCCATTTGCATCTTTCAATCTGTATGAAATCATCAAGGTGATCGTCAACTATATCCTAGGGTTGTTCCATGATTTCATATGCATCATAGAAGTTGATTACTTCTTCACAAGACTCGACAACTTCATCTTCTTTGAAAGGGATAGTAGAGGACAATGTCTCATTTAGGCCTTCTGGAAGAGAAACTTCATCGAGATTATTTTGGCAATTTTCTTCATTTCCAAATTCATGGAACAAAGCATCATCAAAGTTCTCAAAAGGATTATAACTCATCATGTTCAATTCTCGATGTGTTGGAGGAGCAGAGGTCTGGATGTCCTCATCAAGTGGAAGAGAAGACACTTTATCTTCATCATATGTCTCATCCAGATCTTCTTCATCAGGAGATTCTTCAATATTTTATTCATATATTGTCTCATCATCGATCGAAAAACCTTCTCGGCAAAGAGTGTGTTTGAGCTCTTGGAAAGCATCTTGAAAACTTTGAGTAGTTGAATGATATTTCCTAAGAAATTCTTCAATGAGATTTGTAGAAGAAGTGATACTCTTTGGATCACATGAGTATGCAAGCCAATCCCTTTGACTTGATTCCATTGAAGACACGAAAATTTTCATGAGCACATCTTCATGTAGCATATTTAAGCTCAAAGAATACTTCATATAATTCATGACATGGGTGATTGTTAGAGCTACATCATTGTCAAACTTGGGTAGATTTGCCTGCCATTCCATTGGGAAATGGTTTGGATATCTAGGAATATCCTCAACATCAAAGGAGGGATAAACCTTATGGAATTCCCATGGTAAGTCCCATGAGGCCATGGTTCCATCACTTAGGGTAATACCTCAATGGAGTCACTGTAAGTTTTAAACCTATGAATTAAAGTAATGCATATAGATTCTTAAGAAAAACAGAAATTAATCAATGGCTCATACACATCGTACATAGAGATTTACACTGGAAACCCTTAACCAGGAGAAAACCAGCCTTCCCTTGTGTCGCACCTTTCAACTCTGCATTGTATTAATTTCACAATTCACCATACAATATATAAAATGTTTTAGGTATTCCGTAGCTACCAAAACCCTAATCCCTTGATCCGATATTAATTTAGAAAACCTCTAAAAATAGCAAAATCTGCTAAAATAGCAAAAATCGTCCAAAATTTGGCCCCCCATGGGACCCCCCCAAGAAAGCACTCGGCACACACGACACAGAAAGCAAAGGAAGTTGGGATCTTCATACGCAGTTGTTGAATCTGGCGCGCCCACAAACACACATGAAAAGAATATAACACATACCCAACAGTCACCATATGAGCTCAAGGCTCACCAAAGGATGGAAAAGGATAAGTGAAAGTGGGTTGTGGGAAGGTGGAGTCACTAGATGAGTTTCAAAATGAACTCGTCAAGAAAGGTGGAAAGGGAACGTCCCTTGGTCGGAGCTTCCAGGTAAGCTAAGGGAAATACTTTGGGATAGCTTATCAAAGTATCGTTAGGGTACAAAGAAGATTCAAAATCTTCCTCGACAACGGCGCCAAAATGTTATAGCGCAAGTTTTAGGTTGGGAAAAGTGTGACCCAACCATAAAGAAAGTGCTACAACTTTGGAATCCTACATCCAATGTCACCTTGATGTAGGTCCTGCACTTCAATGGTGACTAGGTCACTCTAGGGAGGCAATCCCAGCGACCCTAGGGGGATTGAGATGGAGATGGATATGGATGGAAGTGAAGCCCCTATAGGTCAAGTGTAAATGTTATGAAAGGTTGGAAAACATGTCTTGTAAGTCAAGTACTTGTCGCCCCACAAGTATAGTACTTCTCCAGATGATTGTACCTTCCCGAGACACAAGAAAATACACTTTGCAATGATATATGTTAGTTGGATCAGAAAATTAGGATTTATGTCCCTAATTTGCAGCAGTAAATGAAAATTCATATCATAAACTAAAACATCTAAATCATCATACAAATATCTAAACTAGTTAAGTAAATCAGCATCAAGATTGGCAATGAATATAGGCAGAAGGATGGCACTTAAGAAGCTACAAACGATGGTTGTTGTAAACATGTGTTTTCTGTAGAAACTTGCAGCCTTATGGCTTTAGAATCACTAGCATGTAGAAGAAAAATCAACCATGGAAAAACTCCAAGAACTAGCCCAAAATATGTGCTCAAGTTAATAGGTAAGTGACCAAAATTTAGGAGTTAGTCTAGGGTTAGTTTAGGAGTTATGAGAGTGTTAATAGCTACGGTTATGCAGCCCTAATAGCTGTAGGTTAAAGTTTGTAACAGAAAGAAAGGTAATGGGAGAGAGGGGATGACCTAGTAAGGGAATACTCCTCTCAATGATAAAAATCAATTTTAAGCAAGAAACCTTTCAAAAGATCAAAAATTGTGTTTCCCGATGAAATGATTTTATATCTCCAATGCAGAAAAGTATGACTAGTGCCTTTACTATTGGCTAAACGGAGTCAAATAAACAAGATCTAGAGAAGCTACCACCTTAGGGGTGTAAGCCCTTTTACTTCCCAAGGCAAGTTTCTCTAGCTAGGGTTTAGGCTAAGAGGGTGTATGCCCTTATACTTCTCTTAGAAAACCCTTATATAATCAATGAGATGAAGAAATAAAATGATGAAGACTATGGTGGGGGTGTATGCCCTTATACTTCCCACCTATCTCCTAGCATAAAAATACTTGACTTGAAAAAATGATAGCATAATAGTAGAAGACCATGCGAAGATCAATAGAAATGCCAAGATAATCCACCATAAGAGCTAGAAACAATCATCCAAGTCTAGCGACTCACTCCTCCATCAATAATTCATCAATATAGCCATAAAAAAGTGCACAAGAGATAAAAAGAGCTAAGTGTAGCGCAAATTTCAGACCAAGTCCTTTCACAATGAGGGAGATTTATGATTAAAATGAGATCTTATGATCTCTATTTATACAAAAAGTAGCTAACATAGTTTGTCCACATACTTTAGGGTAAAACACAATATTATGGGTCAATAACCCTAATATTTCCCCTTTTTACAAAATAATACTAAACAATTCATTTAAGATTTCACTTTTGCAAAAATAAAACCCTAATTTAGGAGGACGTCACCCCTTTAGGGGACGTTTTGCCACTTTGAGGAAGTCGTTGGTGTTGGAGAAGCATGGGTAGGCCTCCAAAGGCCACATGTCAATCATATAAACACTCTCATCATGGTTTTTAATAGTGAGTAAATTGTTGGGCTGAAGAAACAATCTACAAAGGTAACCTACAAACCAAATTTAAGACTAGAAACTAGCCTTTCCAATCTAGAGAGGGCTCTCTCTGAGAATTGATCTCTGATAGACAGGTTGATTTAAAAACTATGGCTAGATTTAAAACTTTAAGATAATTTTTAAAGTCCTCCTGACAAAAGATAGTGCTTCTAGGGCTATGGATTCAAACCCTAAAAACAAAGAAAACAATGCTTGGTAGATAGAACTCCTCGGAGGAAAAAAGGCTAAACAAGGTGATGAAGTTTAGTGTTTTAGTTTGATCATGTAGAGCGATAGAAGTAAGGAAACATACAACATAATAAGAGCACCACAACAGATGAATTATGATCTTAGCTGGGAAGATAGACAGAATTTAAATCGATTCAGTCTAGAGCACCACTTGATGAATTCTGGACTTTAAAATTTACCAATTTAAATAGAAAAGAAGTGAAAATGAATATGAATTCACAGGAAATGCATACAAAGAAAGGTACAAGCTTCAGGTCATCACCAATAGAATATTTTTCTTAAGGAACTCGGGACTTCTGCATTTGTATTTCTTTAGATTCAGGAAATTACATAGAGGATCAAAATATCTATACTTTTTCCCACGGCCCCTTTTACATCAAAAATAGTCCTTATATATAGAAAGTAAAGATACAATGAGTTGCTAGGAGTCGAACTACTATCTCCTAGAATTATGGATCTGATTGTTTTCAAAGAGAACAACAACCTTCACAAAAATTACCAAAAATAGGAAAATCGATCTAGCAATCATAAACTATCTGGGATGTTATTTACAATCATAAATTCTTTAAGAAAATCACAATCATATCGTTGTGATGAATCATGATGTGTATTGTTGGACAAAACTATCACAGCTGCACAGTAAATTCTGGTCTCTGTTGCACAATTGTTGGCTGTGAAATCTATGCATTGATTTCGTGCGAAGGATCTTCATGCTAAGGTTGTGCACGCGAATCTAGTTGGCAGCAAAGAATGGGATCATTCATTTTATCCATATCTTCCTTGTCCAAACTCTCTTGCAGTTGTAAGGCCTTGTTTGTCCTTCTCAATGACAGATTTTTTCTTTTCAAATTCTTTACCTGTCTCAACAAAGCCGCATTTATTTTCAATTTTGATTGAGTGTCGGAGAGAGCTTCACATGCATCGTCAATAGTTGGTTTGCATTCCTTGAAATTTTCCATGATTCTTTCCTCTGATATCATTTTTTCTTCCCTGAGCTCAATGATCACATATTGAGCCTCTCTGACATGCTTTTTCAACCAATTTATATTATTTTCTCCTCTTGTTGGTGAGGTAGGAAATCTCTGACCTGCTTGACTCTGTGATGCTAGTGTTTCGGGAATTTTTTCTGCTAGTTGCCTTCTCAATTCTCTGCTTTCTTGATAGAATTGGGCAATGACATGTTGAGATTTATTTAGTTTATGTTTCACCTCCTTAGTATTTGCATCGTCCTCACCTAACTCCACTTTCTTTTCATCAATTCCCTAGTTTGAAAATTCAACAAGCTCTGGATGAATTGTGGGTATGGGAAATCTCCTCGCAAACAACCTGGTGTGCAGTTTATTGGGAGCTTGGATCTCCTCAGTTTCATCAGTAAATCTTAACTTCCTTCTCTTCTTGGATGTTGGTTGACTAGGTGATGTGTCTTCCATTTCTTTTCTTTTTCTTCTTTCATTAACATCTCCTCTTGTCTCCTCTAAACTATGAAGTCTTTATTTCTTAGCAAATAAAGAATGTCTCCTTTAAGGTATCTAGGAATGTTTTCTAAAATCAGAAAGGAATTCTAGTCCTTGTTCAAATTTCCCATCTCTTCAACCACAAACATATTAATTAATGAAAAATGAATAATTTGTTCTATGGCTGGTTAGCTTTGGTTTGGACATTGTCTGCCATCTTTCCCAGGCTTCGACACAAGAAGAAAGGTAAATTTAAGGGATTTCTCCCTGTGAAATGCATCAGTAGCCTGATGTGGTATGGATGCACTTTGTGAAGTACTTCTTGATTATATTCAAAAGTTTCTCAAAAGGTTCCAGGAGATACTCACTAGGAATGTCAGCTCCAATTTTTCGATTTCGATATTCAGGCTTGATGAAATCCATATAACATGAAGTATCTAATGGCATACCTTTAAACCATTTTTCTCCCTACAGAAAGATCTCCATCGCAGCTGACATAGCTTCCTTTGTCACTTGGAAAGTGATCCCTACAATAGTTGCACTGACACTAGTAAAATTGAGGATGAACTGCTTAGTTAGTTGTGCATTATATCCTTGAAACTTTTCACATAAACGTATGCATCTAGCTTGTTCAAAAGACACCCTGATCATTGGGTCTGCATTTATTAACTCTAAATCATGAGGTTCAAACCTCACGACCTTGTCGCTTCTTGAGTTCTTTCTTTTACTTTGGGAAGTTTCCATGATGTTGGTCTATGTCAATTTTAAGTGTGCAGCAATATATTGTAATAGCCTCTCTGCGTAGTGAATAAGAATAGTGACCTTTTCACAATGCACAAGAAAAAGTATCAACACGAAACATTGTGCGGAAAACAAATCAGTGGCAGAAAATTTGGCGCAATTAGAAACCCGGTGCAGCAGTAAAGTGCGATGGAAAATTTAGGCACAAAGGAAAACTTGTCACAACAACAAACAACAATGGGAAACTTGGTGCAGCAAAAATATCGGTGCAGGGGAAAACTCGACGCATCAGCAAACAACAATGGGAAACTTGGTGCAGCAGTAGGTAGTAAGAATTTAGTTCAGAAGAAAGAAGGTTGACTGTGAGAAAAAACAACTCGTTCTAGAAGCTAATTTGCAATGGGCTCCAAGGAAAATATTGAACAATGACTGAAATCTATGGAGGATACGTAGCAAAATCAAAATAGAAAATTTACGTAGCGATTTCCAGCAAATAGTATTTACGCAGCGAAAGGCTTCGGAGCTTGCTGGAAAAACTATGGATAAAGCACAAATTTTGAAAGTGATGGAGAAAAATGAAGGGTGACCAATATTTATTCTTGAATGGATAAGGAACGAAATTATGGAAAGGAACGGAAAATCCATAGCAACGAGAAGTTTGAAAGCAAGTTAAAGATTTGCGTAGTAAACTCGTGCAGCAGGTACTCCTTTGAAGTGTGCAATAGTACAAATGATATGGAGTGCTATGATTGTTCACTTTTTTGACTTCATGATTAGGTAATGATGCCCCATAATATATTTTGACATGACCTTTATCCTAACCACTTGACTCAACCTCGATACCTAAATTCCATTTTTTGACATGACTTGAGACTTAGGAAAGTAGACCTTTACAACTTAAACATGACAAACCTTACACCCTTTTATCGATTTATGGCCAAACTCCTTAATCAACATTTCAAACATTATTTAATTAGTCACTGACCTCATAACATTTGACACACCAACTGCGACCTATTCAGGAAAGCTTTGATTTTTTACAAAAACCAAGACATTTGGACAAACCTCTGACTCTAACTACAAAAAACATGGTGCTAACAGTTGGACAAACCTCTGACTCTAACTAGAAAAAACATGGTGCTAACAATGGTGAAGACCCTCTTCTCCTCAAAATGTACATGTGTCAAAAGAGTGGCACCTCACAACCATGCCCTAGCCCCAAAATCATGACATCAAGCTCAAAAATAGGACGTTTTTCACCTCCTGGGAAAATTGTTTGGCAAGTGAGGGTTGGGCAATGTCATCCAAGTCATCATCAAGGCCTTACAATTCTGATCTCTCTCATCTGGCATGCGGGCTCCTGGCATCCAACCTGAGAGCTTGTAGCCCCATGGAAGCCCAAGCTAGGCTTGTTCTCCCAAAATTGACCACCAACTAGGTCATGCAAACACAAATGAGCACACCCTCCAAGGATCTCAAGTCATAACATCATGAAAAGTGAATCCAATAAATAAATAAGCCATCTAAGCATGTGCATCAAAGATCATTATATCAAACAATTAACATCTCAAAGACACTATGAGACTTGTCAAGCTTGAATATGGGAGGGTTGACAAGGTGTCATATTGGGTAGGTCTTGCCCTAAGTCAAGGAGAGTTTCCAAGAGATCCCTATCTAAGTCATGTAAAGTGGATGAATTGGTTGGGTTCAAGAGTCAATGGGCATAGGGCACATGACATATAAGGGGTCGTATTATCTCATTCATGGGTGCCTTCGTAGAGGGTGTGTGGTACCTTCGTCCGCAATGCACCTTTTCCAATCCCATCAATTTCCTTTTATATTTATTTCTTTATTTTCTTTCAATATAGCATAAGGAGAAGTTGAAGGTCATTTCCATGGCATGGTGACCAGGTGGTGGAAATGTCACCCATAAAAACCAAATGGAAATGAGAAGGTTGGCTTGTGATGAGACCCCCTTTCTCTCAGCCATGAAACTAAGAGCCATTGCCCTAGTTTGGTGACCAGATGATGACAATGTTATACCACTATATATACATGGACATGATAGGGTGGCTCGTGATGAGACCTCCTATCCTTCAACTAACCTTTCAAGCATTATTTATTATATTTTGGGTCCCATTTACTCAAATATAAGTGTTTCATTTCTTTCTTGGGTGAAGCAACTGGAAGGTTTATATAAGGTTTTTATCTTCTACCCAACACCAACCATTATGGAACTTTAGCCCCTTCTTTCCATAGAATGAGGGACAACCCCTACTTGGGTCAATACACCCTAAAATCCAAAGAGATAAGGAAATGGAGGGGAACAATTATGGAAAGTGGTAAGTATGGTCTGGACCGGTACGATGGCTCATTAAGGGAGTTCTCAGTAGCAAACCCATCCCCAAGGAAAACCACTTACTAGGGAACAATGTCAACCACCAAGGTGAAGCAAGGAAAAAGGAATAATGTCCAAGCATATATCATGAAATCTAGAGAAATCTAAGATACAACATAATCACATGGCTTAAATATTGAAATGATTCTCACCATAATATTGACTTGTACCTCATGGAGCAAGGCACACTACCTTCTAGAAGCCAGATAGTGTGGTGGATGCCATCTACAAAACGGTGACCATATGTGGTGGTGACAGGATTTTCCATCTATGCAAAAGCATATTTTTGGTAATGTAGTCTCTCGGCACTCCCTATCTGCAACCTGAGGGCCTCGATACATGATCTCCTTAGTTATCCACAAAATGGGGAAACATCTAGCTCCTACTTGAGGACATGTGCTCGTCGTAGAGTGCATGAGAACCGCAGCATCTCCTGGTAGACCTATGCCTACAAGGAAACATGAAACTGTCAAGTGTAGGATGGCCTACTCATCCTTGTTCTCATATTATGATAATCAAAGGCAACTAAACTAGAAAAAGTAAATTTTGATATTTTTTCAAAAATTTCTAAACTAAGCATGCAAGTGGAAAAACAAATGAAAATGAAATGCATCTAAACTAATATGAGCAATCAAGATGCAAATGAAATAAATCAAGATGACTTACCTACTTACCTGGGGTCTTGGGACCCTGAATATTAATCCCTGAAGGTGTCAGGTGAAATCGTACAACCAGTGCAACCACTTGATGATCAGACGAAGACATTTCCCTCTGTGCTTAGTCATGTGAAACAACAAAGAAAATCCTAGAACATAGTAATCATGAGCATAAAAATACATATAATCAATCATGAAATAAAATTCATGGAGATGGGTGGGAGGGGGGAAATCTACTGAAAAGAGAAACCACCATCTCGATCTTCATGGAACTCTCGCCTGCAAGAATAGCCACAATCTTGATCTATCCATCTCTGGAGTGGACTAGATGATGGATCATCTTCATCCTCACTTAGAATAATACTGCTCCCTCAAGGATGAGAAAGGACAAGAGATCCAAAGAAAACCCTACGATTACACAAACAAGAGGAAACGGAGTAAGGCACAACCTTAGAGAAAAAATCCTTCATCGGACTCAGGAAACGTCTCTTCTTTGTATGCAAATCCCTTCCCAAAGTCTCAATATGAAAGTACTTTTGTTTGGTAGCATGGGCATTGGATTGCTTTGGGCAGGCCACGACCTGGTGTCTATAAAAATTTGAATATGGTGGTTGAAAATCATCCTGAAAATGTTGCGTCGGGTCATCCTTGAATGGATGGAACAAATATGTAACCATATCATTGGTTTGGCACATATATGGACCATCTAGCCGTAAAAATAAATCCCTAGAAGAAATGCTTTATGTATCCTTTATCTGATATGTACCTTCAATGTCGTAGATAGGGTCTCCGTCAAAAATTAAACAACCCCAATCCCATCTGCATATGAAAATCTGTATGAAATCATCAAGGTAATCATCAACTATATATGGGGGTTGTTCCATGATTTCATCTTCATCATAGAAGTTGATTACTTCTTCACAAGGCTCGAAATCTTCATCTTCTTCGAAAGGGACAGTAGAGGACAATGTCTCGTTCAGGCCTTCTGCAAGAGAAACTTCATCGAAATCCTTTTGGCGGTTTTCTTCATTTCCACAGTCATGGAACAAAGCATCATCAAAGTTCTAAAAAGTATTATAACTCATCATGTTCTCTTCTTGATGTGCAGAAGGAGCAGAGGTCTGGATGTCCTCATCAAGCGAAAGAGCATATACTTTATCTTCATCATATGTCTCATCTGGATCTTCTTCATTAGGATCTTCTTCAATATTTTCTTCATATATTGTCTCATCATCGATCGGAAAACCTTCTCCGAAAAGAGTGTGTTTGAGCTCTTGAAAAGCATCTTGAAAACTTTGAGTAGCTGACCGATATTTCATGAGAAATTATTCAATGAGATTTGTGGAAAAAGGGATACTCTTTGGATCACATGAGTGTGCAAGACAATACCTTTGACTTGATTCCTGTGAAGACACGAAAATTTTCATCAGCACATCTTCATGTAGAACATTTAAGCTCAAATCATACTTCATATAATTCATGACATGGGTGACTGCTAGAGCTGGATCATTGTCAAACTTGGGGAAATTTGCTTTCCATTCCGTCTGGAAATGGTTTGGATATCTAGGAATATCTTGAGCATCAAATAAGGGATAAATCTTATGGAATTCCCATGGTAAGTCCCGTGAGTCCATGGTTCCATCACTTGGGGTAATACCTCAATTGAGTCTCCAGATGAGCTCAAGTCTCACCAAAGGATGGAAAAGGATAAGGGAAAAGTGGGTTCTCGGAAGGTAGAGTCACCAAATGAGTTTCAAAATGAACTCATCAAGAAAGGTGGAAAGGGAACGTCCCTTGGGTGGAGTTGACAAGTAAGCTAAGGGAAAGGCTTTGGGATAGCTTACCAAAGTGTCTTTAGGGTATGAAGAATATTCAAAATATTCCCGGGAAACGGTGCCAAAATGTTATAGTGCAAGTTGTAGGTTAGGAAAATCCTGACCCAACCACAAATCAAGTGCTACAACTTGGGAATCCTACATCCAATGTCACCTCAATGTAGGTCCCGCACTTCAAGGGTGACTAGGTCACTCTAGAGAGGTGATCTCGATGACCCTAGGGGGATTGATATGGAAATGGAGATGGATGGAAGTGAAGCCCCTATCGGTCAAATCGAAGTGGGTTGAAATGTGGGAAAATATGCCTTGTAAGTCAAGTAATTGTTGCCCCATAGGTTAGTACTTCTCTGGATGATTGTTCTTTCTCGAGACATGAGAAAAGACAATTTGCAATGATATATGTTAGTTGGATCAGAAATTTAGTCTTCTTGTCCCTAATTTTTAGCAGTAAATGACAGTTTATATCAGCAACTAAAACATCTAAATTAGCATACAAATATCTAAACTAGTTAAGTAAATCAACATCAAGATTGCCAATGAATATAGGCTGAAAGATGGCACTTAAGAAGCTAGAAAAGATGGTTGTTGTAAACATGTGTTTTGTGAATAAAATTTCAGCCTTATGGATGTAGAATTCAGTGGCATGTAGCAGCGAAATCAACCATGGAAAAGTGCCAAAAACTATCCTAAAAGATGCTCCCTAGTTAGTAGAGTAAGTGAGCAAAATTTAGGAGTTAGTCTAGGGTTAGTTTAGAAGTTATGAGAGTGTTAATAGATAGGGTTATGCAGCCCTAATGTCTGTAGGTTACAGAAATCAATATAATGGGAGAGAGGGGATTCCCTAGTAAGGGAAGACTCCTCTCAATGAGGCAAATCAACTTTAAGCAAGAAACCTTTCAAAAGATCAAAAATTGTGTTTCCCAAGGCAATGATTTTATATCTCCAATGCACAAAAGTATGACTAGTTCCTTTACTATTGGGTAAATGGA
>ML844063.1:8714-38039 GCA_009831015.1 Picea engelmannii | reverse complement strand
AATGAATTGAAAGGTTATACTTGCCTTTTCTAATGTGCATTGAAGAGACATTTCATTCCTAAATAATTTTCTAACCCCATGAATTACCTTGGTTCAATTAAATTATCTTGGATCAACCAATTTACAACGAATTTTATATTTCTCAGCTCAATACAAAATTCACATCCTATAACTACAAAATCCATACAAAACAATAATTGTTTTCCAAGGTCATATGACGCAGACCCCCAAACCCTTGGGTCGAGGTCCGCGCAGGATCGTTCTAATCTGCCCTTTGAGTCTAATTGACTCTTTGGTTTTCCCTCGGGAAATACCCTTCACACACAAAAGTGTATCCACGAGTCCTTATGGGTGTGCCCGTGTGATCAAACACGAAGCATCAACCCAAATCTCCTAACCCAAAATAGGATCACTCCCTTTTCAAGTTCGGGACTTCGGGTTTCACGATTTTGCGATCCCTGATGTCAAGGGTTCCTGTCCCTACAACCTCCGAAACCCAAATTGATGAACTTCGATGCTCTTAGCAAAGGTTGACTTTTCAACGGGCTTCTCACTTCATCGGGATTTTGGATTTCATGATTTCACTAATCCAGATGCAAGGCTCCCAATCCTTCGACCTCCGAACATCGAAATGGTCAACAAGGTTTGACTCCACCTGGAGACAAGTACACCACCTATCACTCTTCCCAGATTTTCGGGGCCTTCTCTCCCAAAGTGCTCCCTTCTCCATTCCCCGACACCTGAAGTGCCGAAATATTGAAACTCTAATCCAAATCCTGCTGCAACTTGCGACTTCGGGGATTTTGTTTCACTGTGCCCAACTCCTTGTCATTAGGATCCCTGAAATGATGAAATGATTTGACAGCTTGTGTAAAGCACAACCAACAACCCACGTTAATTCTGGATCATAGAGTGGGAAGCTTTCTTGCCTCTAACCACCTTGTAACTTCCCTGTATCCTATGGTTCATGCTACTTCGCGAATTCTTCACGGAGAATTACGACCACTCGTTTGTTTCGGACAACTTCCATGAAACAAATCAAGGTTCTTCTACTGGAACTTAACTTCTGCTGGATGACTTTGACCCTTGTTTCCCTTCGAAGTAGTTCAACCTTGTCCTCCTTTGAACACTTCAACATGCTACCCTTTCTGAACTTTCTTAACAATTTTGAGTCTTCGAAAAAACTTCTGCATGCACTCCTTGCTGCAATCCCTCAAATAATTTCAAGTATTTGAATTCTTGACTCTGTGCACCCTCCTGCAACAACAATCCTTCAATTCACCCTTTAGTTTATAAGTTTTGAACTTTCAACTAGCCTGCGCACACCTTGCACAGTTTCTGTGCTTCACCTGCATTTCTTCAGAAATGAGAACAACGGTGTCTCTCCTGAGCTTTCAGAGATAAACTCTGAACTTTTTCGACGCACTCCTTGTAGACAATTTCATTGCACTCCTTGCAGGAACTTCTCTGACTGAGGAAGAGAAATAATTGAAACTCATTCATTCTCTCTTAGACTTCAAACATTCAACATGAAATCATACATTCACACAATATTAAAGAAAATGCATAACAGAGAGAATAAACAACCATAAGCATACCATTTAGCCTGTATACACAAAGAACATCATAACACCATGAGTCTGCTCGAAATCTTCATATATTAAATTCAAAGATTTTGTACATGGGTTCTTCTCTACAACTCTTTGTTATCTCTCCCTATGCTTATGATACAACAATTCTCTCTCTAATGTCCCAATGATATAAAGGTGAGGGTGTCTATAGCCACTTTTCCCTCCTATTCCCCTAAACTGTCTAATATAACATTCAAATCTACCTACTTTCATTTACTACGCATAAATGCCTTAATGTTTTACAGATGAGAGCAATCACTCAATATCTGTTTACAATATGCAAGTATGCTTCCCCTTTAACAATTACATTAATGTTTCCAAAATATTTCAAAACGTGCACTGGTGGTCTTCCAACTGGCTTCCACCTTCACGCTCGCTTGACTGCTTACAATGCTCCTGCATCATACTCCCTTTCTTGAAAAATTTCATGGAATCCTGTTCATGAGTTTTGGCACGGTCTGTCCATGCTTTTTAATCTCTACTTCATTCTCCCAACTGGCATCTTCAACTGGGTGTCCCTTCCATATGACCAAGTATTCAAAATACTTCTTCCTCCTGGTCTTCTTGCTGACTCTTTTGTCAATTATACTTTCCATATGTAGCTTTACAACTACAAGCATTTGTTTGGTCCACTGAACCTCTGTCTATTCACTATCTGCTCCTGCATCTTCAACTTTGTAAGGGTACAAATATGAGATGTTGAATATCGGTGAAATTTCGATCCCATCAGGTAATTTAATATCATATGCGTTTGTCCCAAATTTCTTTATGACCTTGCATGGTTCAATCTTCTTCATTTTCAGTTTGTTATATGTTCCCCTTGGGAACCTTTCCTTCCTCAGGTGTGTAAGAATCAGATCACCAACTTCAAACTGAAGTTCTCACCTGTGTTGATCTACTCTGCATTTATACTCTTGACTCAAATTTTGCAAATGTTCCGTCACTTGGCTGTGAAGTTCCTTCATTGCCTCTGCAAAATCCTCCACACTAGCACTTTTGAATTCAGTTTGTTCCATATCTTTTAATTCAAAAACTCCCCTTGGATGCATTCTATATACAATTTGGAATGGACTCTGCCCTGTGCTTCTATTGATCAAATCATTATAAGAAAATTCCACTTGTGGTAGAATATGATCCCACTGACTGTGGTGTTCGGTCACTAGGCTCCTTAGCAAATATCCCAAGCTTTGGTTTACAAATTCCATTTGCCCATCTATATGAGGATGATACGTTGAGATAAAGGACAAATTTGTCCCTAGCTTCTTCCATAAAGTCCTCCAGAAATGTCCCACGAACTTGGTATCTCTATCCGAAACAATGCTTCTTGGAAAGCCGCGAAGTCTGACAACTTCTTTGAAAAACAGGTTCACAATATGAGTTGCGTTGCTAGTTTTCTGGCATGGTATAAAATGCGCTATCTTTGAAAATATATCAACTACCACAAAGATTAAATCATAACCTCTTTGCTATCACTGAAATTTCGTCTGCATGTGGCGAAAAGAAATCCACATCATCAAAACAGGACTGGAGTCATTCATGGCACAAGATTAATGCCACAACATTGCAAAAAGAGGTCAAAACTATACAAAATGGCCAAAAAATTGAAGGGTGCTTTACATCATCTGAGTGCACGTGTGTATGCGCGTAATAGAATCGTACAAAGCGCGCATATGTTCAAAAGGCGCGGTTGTTGGGCTAAAAACCCGCGCACCTGCTAAACGACGCATTTATTGAAATTGGTCGGCCTCCCAACCACTAATGGATCAGCTCCCAAGTCGATTTGACACCAAATCCGAGCTCAATCCTCATGGTGGGCTGGTCAAAGACCTAATTGTGCCCTAAAGAGCCCCTTTTCACATTCAAAAGAGTCCACATGATAACCCAATGCTTGGCTATAAAAAGCCATGAGTGACCACCATTTTCTCAAGGAATTCTTCATACTGTTATGCTGCTGAGATTGCTAAGGAATCATTCTTTGGCAACACACATTAGAGGCTGCATTTCATAAGCTATTCACCCCTCACTTGAGTGAATAAGCTTGGAGTTCTTTCACCCACATTTTTCATCTTTTCATTGTAAAGGAGAGCAAGATTTGAGGGCCTCAAGAGCCTTCCATTGGAGAAAGGAGGGATCCAAGTCCCCTTTCTTCTTTGTGTATATTTGGATTTCATCAACAGATCAACTTATACATTGGTGATATTGGTCCATTTGTCTCTATTTTTCATTTTCTCACATGCTTTTAGTTTTTATTAGTTTTTGTTTAGTTTTTGTTTATTGCTTTGTTGTTTTTCTTTCTAACCTTTTACCTTACAGCTGTCATGCCTAGCAAAACCCAACTGGGCATGTAAGCACTCATAATTTTCTCACACAGTGATGAATTGGGTGCAAACACTCTTTGCATCCTTGGTAGCCCCAATATGAAATCCATGCTCACTGCATCCCACAACCTTTCTGGTATGGGTAATGGCTGGTATAACCCTGTGTTCTGCCTTTTTCCCTTTGTGTGCTGACAAATTCTACATCTGTCCACAAATATATTGACATCTGTCCTCATCCTTGGCCAAAAATATGAGCCGTTTAATTTCGAGAACGTTTTGTCATGAATGGAATGTCTGATCAATGCTCCACTGTGTTTTTCTTTCAGCAGATTCTCCCTCATGGATCATTTTGGAATACATAATTGATTGCCTCTGAATAATAATCCATCCTGGATCATATATTTAGTCCATTGACTTCTGTCCCTGAGAATTGGATTCTCAGATGCCTCATACGCCTCTTTGAAATCTGGGTCATCTCTGTATATGTTCTTGAGGTTATCAAAACCCAATGTTTTGACTTTGAACTCCTGCATAAGCAAAAATTTCCTGCTCAAAGCATCAACAACTTTGTTAGCAGTTCCAGAAATATGTTTAATTACAAAAATAAAATTCTACATATATTCAACCCATTTTGCATGCTTCTGGTTCAACTTCTCTTGTCGAGTCACAAATTGCAAAGCATGATTGTCATTGTACAAAACAAACTCTTTAGGAACCAAATAATGTCTCCATTTCTTTAGTGCTTGTATGGAAACATAGAATTCTTTTTCATATGTTGAGTATTTAATCTTCACCTAATTCAGTTTCTCACCGAAGTATGTGATTGGCCTGTCATCTTGGCTCAAGACCTCTCCAATTGTAAATCCACTTGTGTCACACTTGACCTGAAATTATTGGTTGCTCAGTAATATTTTTCTTCAGCAAGTTGAAACTTTTTACTGCTTCCTCTGTCCAATGAAAAGCTTTGTGTCTTTTCTTCACCGTATCCATCATTGGTGCACTAATCCCACTAAAATTTCTGATGAATTTCCTATAGAAACTAGCTAAACCATGGAAGCTTCGAACTTCAAACACACCTTTCGGTGATGGCCAATTCTTGATTGCATTCACCTTTACCAGATCCATCTTTAGCTCATTTGCAGAGATAACAAAACCCAAATAAATGAGTTCTATCCTCATAAATGTTGATTTCTTCATGTTTATCAACAATTTCTCTTGTTGTAATCTCCTCATCACTATAGCTAAATTCTCCAGGTGTTCTTCTTCTGTCTTGCTAAAAATCAATATATCGTCAAGATATACAATGACAAATTTCCCTATGAAATCCTTCAAGACTTCATTCATCAATCTCATGAAAGTACTAGGCACATTTTTAAAGCCAAATGGCATAACAAGCTATTCATACAGCCCTTCATTTGTGTTGAATGATGTTTTCCATTCATCACCTTCTCTCATACAAATTTGATGATATCCGCTTTTCAAATCAATCTTTGAAAACAATCTTGCCCCACTCAAGCAATCCATCAAATCATCCATCCTTGGCAATGGAAATCTATATCTGATGGTAATCTTGTTGATTTCCCTCGACTCCTTACACATTTTCCAGCCTCCATCTTTCTTTGGGCTGAGCACTATTGGAACAATGCATGGACTCAAGCTCTCTCTAATCAATCCTTTGTCCATTAAGTCCTGGACTTGCCTCTTGACTTCTTCATTCTCCTGCAGCGTCAATCTGTACGCTGCTTTGTTTTGTAAACTAGCTCCAGGTATAAGATCAATGTGATGACTTATACTCCTGATCAGTGGCAATGAACGAGGTAGTTCATCCACTACTATATCAGTGAACTCTTCCAGTAACCTCTGGATTTCCTTTGGTAAATCATCCACTCTTGTACTGGTCAAAACAATTCTAGGTTTTCTCACCACAATAAATTGTGTATCTTCCTTCTTCTTAACCTCTTTAAGAAGTTCCTTCCCACTCATGAGAAGTATAGTGTTGCTCACTTCTGGTTTCGTTTCTTTATCCTTAATCGACAACAACATGTGAGTTCTCCCATTCTTCTCCAAGGTATATGTGTTCTTTCTCCCATCATGAATCACATTTCTATCATATTGCCATGGTCTACCCAACAATAGATGACAAACATCCATGGGAATGACATCACATAGTATTTCATCCTTATATCCTCCAATTTTAAATTCAACTAAACATTGTTTAGTGACATTTACCTGATGTCCTTTTTGTAGCCACGAAACTTTGTATGGGCTTGGATGTTCAATAGTCTCTCGCTCCGGCTTTTCTACCATCTTTGTAGAAATGAGATTATTTGTGCTACCACTATCCATGATGACTTTGCATACCTTGTCTTTGGTCCTGCAAGCAGTTCGAAAAAGTCTGTTCCTTTGGGCTGGGTTCTCTGCCTCCTTCTCCGTCGTTAAGAGAACTTTTCTCATCATCAGTGATATTCTACCCTTAGCATCTTCTGCCTCAACATTCCATCTTTGTGCTTTGGCAATGTGAGTCTCACCACCATATTTCTTTCTATCTGGACATTCATATGATTTATGTCCATTTTTCCCACAGACAAAACATTTCACTTCACCACCTCTGCCTCTTCCTCTTCCTCTAGCTCGAGGAAAAGTATTTCTATCAGCATACTGCCCTCTTTGTGAGCTTCCTCCTCTCTCATGCTGAGGTTGAGGTTTCTTCCCCTCTTCTTGAGGTTTTTGATTCCTGTCTTGGGAAATTGTCTTGCCTCTAGCCTGACTTCTGCCTCAGCCTCTTTGACCTTGCTTTCAGCTTAGCTTTTCTTTAGCTTTCAAACCCATCTGATAAGCATCTTCTTCATTTCAAATGATCATCATGATCATATTGTCTTGGATGTCATACTGCAGACCATTCATGTATCTGGCCACCTTTTCATCATCACTTTCCCATTGACCTGCTCTGATGTTTAGTTTGTAGAATTCTTCAGTGTACTCTTTCACTGACATCATCTTCTATCTCAAATTCTGCATTCTCTGAAACAGAGTAATTTGATAATCCTTGGGTATGAACTTGTCTTTCATCTTTGCAACCATTCTATCCAAACTCTTGATTTTCTTCTTGCTTTTGTAGTGTTTGTCAGCCTGCAGTTCATCCCACCATAATGCTGCATGCCCTTTAAGTTTTGTGACAGCATGTTTGACTTTTCTATCTTCCTCGACATCCTCATAGTCGAAGTATTTATCCAGAGATCTAATCCAATCTAGAAGATCTTCAACATATAGGTTTCCCTCATACATGGGAATCTCCATCTTTTCTCTAGCACCTATCCTTGCAACAACCTTGAATAGGCGTTCATCTACAACATCTTTGACTGTGACTTCTTCTCCTTCGTGTCCAGCTTCATTTTCACTATCAACCTCACTGATATCTCCAATGTCGACTGTGCACCTCTGCGCTGTCTCCATGGCATCAAGCTTGGCATGTAGTTCACGGATATCCCTTTCCACTTCTGGATCAGGCATTGGTCTATCTCTTCTTCTTGGCAGCATGGCTGAGAAATTTTTCTTTTCTCTGCTACTGAAAGCAAAGAAATCATCCTATGCTTCTGATACCACAATGATGTGTACCAGATTACTCTTCTGTCTTTTCTCTCCCTCTACCTGAAATATACAAATAGATTCAAGCTCTGATACCACACCTGATGCAGACCCCCAAACCCTCCGGTCGAGGTCCACACAGAATCGTTCTAATCTACCCTTTGAGTCTAATTGACTCTTTGGTTTCCCCTCGAGAAATACCCTTCACACACAACAGTGTATCCATAGGTCCTTATGGGTGTGCCCGCATAATCAAACATGAATCATCGACCCAAATCTCCTGACCCAAAATAGGTTCACGCCCTTCGCAAGTTCAGGACTTTGGGTGTCGCGATTTTGTGATCCCTGATGTCAAGGGTTCCTGTCCCTACAACCTCCGAAACCTGAATTACCAAACTCTAATTCACTCAACAAAGGTTGACTTTTCAACGAGCTTCTCACTTCATCGAGATTTTGAACTTTGCGATTTCGCAAATCTAGATGCAAGGCTCCCAATCCTTCGACCTCTGAACCTCGAAACGGTCAACAAGGTTTGACTCCACCTGGCGACAAGTACGCGACTTGTCTCTCTTCCCATATTTTTGGGACTTTCACTCCCAAAGCATTTCCTTCTCCATTTCCCGACACCTGAAGTGCCAAAATCTCGAAACTCTAATCCAACTCCTGTCGCAACTCACAACTTCGGGATTTTCGTTTCACTGTGCTCAACGCCTTGTTGTTAGGATCCCCAAAATGCTAAAATTATCTGATGGCTTGTGAAAAGTACAACCAACGACCAACGTTAATTCTAGATCCTAGAGTGGGAATCTTGCCTACCTCTTACCACCCTGTAACTTCCCTGGATCCTACGGTCCACGCTACTTCACAAATTCTTCACGGAGAATTCCGACCACTCGTTTGTTCCGGACAACTTCCACGAAACAAATCAAGGTTCTGCCACTGGAACTTAACTTTTGCTGGATGACTTCGACCCTTTTTTCCCTTCAAAGTAGTTCGACCTTGTCCTCCTTTGAACACTTCAACGCGCTACCCCTTCTGAACTTTCTTAGCAATTTTGAGTCTTCAAAAAAACTCCTGCATGCACTCCTTGTGGAAATCCCTCAAATACTTTCAAGTATTTGAATTCTCGACTCTGTGCACCCTCCTGCAACAATAGTCCTTCAATTCACCCCTTATTTGATAAGTTCTAAACTTTCAACCAGCCTGTGCACACCTTGCACGACTTTTGTGCTTCACCTACACTTCTTTGGAAATGAGAACAACGGTATCTCTCCTGAGCTTTCAGAGATAAACTCTGAAGTTTGTCAACGCACTCCTTGCGGATGATTTCACTGCACTCCTTGCAAGAACTTCTATGACTCAGGAAGAGAAACAATTGAAACTCATTCTTTCTCTCTCAGACTTCAAACATTCAACATGAAATCATACATTCACTCAATATTAAAGCAAATTCATAACAGAGAGAATAAACAACCATAAGCATACCATTTAGCGTGTATACATAGAGAACATCATAACACCATGAGTCTACTCGAAAGCTTCATATATTAAATTCAAAGCTTCTGTACATGGGTTCTTCTCTACAACTCTCTGTTATCTCTCCCTATGCTTATGATACAAAAATGCTCTCTCTAATGTCCCAATGATACAAAGATGAGGGTGTCTATAGTTGGTTTTCCCTCCTACACCCCTAAACTGTCTAATCTAACATTCAAATCTACCTACTTTTATTTACTATCCATAAATTCCTTAATGTTTTACAGATGAGAGCAATCTCTCAAGATTTGTTTACAATATGCAAGTATGATTCCCCTTTAACCATTACATTAATGTTTCCAAAATATTTCAAAACGTGCGTCGGTGGTCTTCCAACTGTCTTCCACCTTCATGCTCGCTTGACTGCTTATGATGCTCTTGCATCATCATATTTCTTCATGTTGTCTTGCAATTAATTGTGGGTTAATATGGCATTACCATTTTATAATGTAATATGGTAATCCCATATTACATTGTAATATGGTAATACCATATTACAATATAATATGGTAATACCATATTACAATGTACTATGGCATTACCATATTACAATGTAATATGGCATTACCATATTACAATGTAATATAGTAATACCATAATACAATGTAATATGGTAATATGGTAATATGGTAATACCGTATTACGTTGTAATATGGCATTGCCATATTACAGTGTAATATGGCATTGCCATATTACAGTGTAATATGTCAATGCCATATTACAATGTAATATGGTAATACCATATCTCGTGTAATTTGTTTTTAAAAACTTAATGCCATCGTCGCAATATCGATGATAGTTCGTTGGAAAAAAATTGCATTTTGACCACTGTGGAAATAGCGATGAACTTTCGTCACAAGTTGCCACAGGTTTTCGTTGCACATACAACATCTTCGTCGTAACTTTGGTATCAATGAATCAATGTCGTTTCTATTGACATGGGTATTCATCGCAAGTTGCCATGGTTTTTCGTCGCACATACAACATCTGCGTCGTAATTTTTTGACTTGTTATAATTTTTCATTGCAATTGCGATGAAATTTCATTGTAATTGCCATGGTTGTTTGTTGTACTTGCGACATGGTTTCATCGTAATTGCGACGATGCAAAGGGTTAACCTAACTTGAAGGTGGTGACACGTGGAGAGATAATTTCGTCGATGTTTTCACACACACCTGGATCGTCGATAGAGCGACGAAATTATTCCGACGAAAAAAAACTCTACTTTCGTGGAAATTGTGATGGATAATTGTGGCAATATCAATGAAAAACCTTCGCAAATTCGGTCATATGTACTAGTGAAAATACAAAATCATTGACTTTCTTAGTTGATAGAAGTCCATACATGTAATCCATTGAGATGGATTCCCAAGGATTCTCGGGAGTAGGAAGAGGGGTGTATAAGCCTTACTTCTTGATGGTTGGCTTGGCAATGACACAAGCAGTGAAATATCTGATATACTTGATAATGTCCTATAGAATTTTTGGCCAATAAAAATGTTTCTATAGAACAACCAAAACTTTATCCACGCCAAAATGTCCTTCCATCCGACTGTATTGGGCTTCCCAAATTAGCTTTGCATGTTCGCTTGCAGGAACACATAGATGGCCCAAATGGAATAATAGTCCATTCTGAATGTGAAAATTGGTGACATTCACTCCTGTACCCAAGAGCTGATAGGTGGTCGTGAGGTCTAGATCTTGCTGATAAAGTTGGGGCCACTCAGATGCCTCATGTACACAAGAATGGAGCATAGTGGTGAGTGTATCCATGAGAGGTTGACTGAGGTAGTCAACGACACGATTTGATCTCCTTGTCTTATACTTGATGTTGATATAGAACTTTTGTAGGTAGGTGGACCAATTCTAATGGTGGTCATTCTACAATTTGCCCTATGTTTGTATGAATTGTAGAGGCTTATGGTTAGTGTGGATGATCGTCTCCTTTCCTAGAATGTAATGTTTCCATTATTGACAGTATTTTACAATGGAATACATTTTCTTGTCATAGGTGGGGTATTTACAGATAATATCCGAGAGTGTCTCACTATGGTATGCCATTAGATGACCATGCTAAGTGAGAACTGCACCTACATCACAGTCAGATTCATTAGTCTCAATCTCAAACAGTTGTTGCAGATCAAACAAGGAGATTAATGGAGATGAGCACAAGCGATGATTAAGATCATCAAATTCTCATCGTTATTCCTTCCCCCACACAAAAGTTTACTTGCCACCTCCCTTGGTCACTTGGCTGAGGGCCCATGCAATATGGGAGA
The DNA here is from genome assembly GCA_009831015.1 of Picea engelmannii. NCBI lineage: Eukaryota > Viridiplantae > Streptophyta > Pinopsida > Pinales > Pinaceae > Picea > Picea engelmannii. The sequence continues at coordinate 26,690 of ML844063.1, read as the reverse complement.
ATCCCAACACGAACCGCTGGTAGAATTTTTCTAGTTCCAAATAGCTCCAAAGCTTGGTTAGTGTGGTCGGGGCTGGCCAATATCAAATGACTTGGATCTTAGCTAGAGCAACATGTACCCCATGATCATAAAAAATGTATCCCAAGTATTAGACCCTGTTCATTCCAAAGGATATTTTTTTTTAGGTTGGCATATAGCTTGTGTTGTTGTAGAGTGCTCAAAACTTGTTGAATATGATGCATGTGCTCCTCCCAAGTTGTGCTGAAGATGAGGATGTCATCCAAATATACCACCAAAAAAGAGTTGGTGAAGGGTCTCAATACATCATCCATAAACCTCGTGAAAGTGGTTGGTGAATTTTTTAATCCAAAGGGCATGACTAGCCATTCGAAGAGACCTTCTTTAGATTTGAAGACTGTATTCCATACATCAATTGGCTTGATGGGAACCTAGTGGTAGCCAAACTTTAGGTCAATATTGTTGAATATATTTACCCCCTTGAGTTGGTCAAGAAGGTCATCAATCCCGGGAATTGGGTAGCAGTTCTTGACTGTGATTTTGTTTTATGCTCTGTAATGAATACAGAGTCGTCAGGTCCCATCCTTCTTCTGCACCAGTACAATTGGGCTACAATTGGGATTCCACAAGGGGAGGAGCTAGGTCTGATGTGCTCCTTTTGAAGAAGATCTTGGAATATACTCTTGATTTCATCATGTTCCATCAGCGAGCGACAATATACTGGTCCATTAGGAAGAGGTGCACCAGGGGTCAGATCAATTGGATGCTCGACTTGGCAGTGCGCTGGTACCATGGTGGGTGAGGAGAAGATTTATCTATACTCTTCCATGATCCCGTCCACTTTCTTCTGCTGCAAAGAGAGGCTCTGTGTAGAGGCCACAGATGTGGAAATGACCTTATTCTTACTGTGAGCATGGATAAAAAAGAAGATGAACTTACCGGTATGTAAAATGACCTTACTGCATTTCTTAGCTAATAATAAAGAAACAACGATAGGTGGAACTACCTATGGTATCCTGTACAATTTTCTACTCAAAGTAATAATAAGACTGTGGGGTCTAGACTCATACATAACATGACGCTTCCACAAATATGGTTGTCCTAAAATAACATCACAAACTTCAAGGGGAGAAATATCACTCAATACCTCATCTTTGAAAGGCTTGATGCCATAGGGGAGACAACACTATTAGCTGACACAAAGATCTCTTCCTTGGAGACACTAGCCAATGGTGTAGGGTTGCAGGTGAAATGTTGTCGACATGTCGAATCGCTTGATGACCTATGCTGAAATCGGGTTCTTCTGAATTCCACTATTGACAATGAAATGAAGTGGATCCCCCTTTACCCACATCTGTGAGTGAAAAAGGCATTCCCCTTCCTCTGGTTCTTCTAGTTCGCTTGGATGGAATTTGGTGGTAGTGATAGTGGAACTGGGTTCAACACTTATATTTTTTTTCCCTCCTTCTAGATTTGATTTGGAGTCAGAATCAACCTCAGACTCAAATGACTTCAACTCGAATACAAGTGATTTCTTGGAGTGACATTCTTCAGTGTTTTTCCACGGGATTTTATGGTATTCACACCATTTTATCGTGTTCTTCTTTGTATTTTCATTTCCCTTCTTGTGTTGCATCTTGGAATAGCTGTCTTGAGAGTGCCCCCTTTTTCTCTGTCCCTTGCCACATGGGTTGGGGCAACCTTTTCCCTGCTTTGACTGTGAGGATTTTGCATATCCAAACTCTTGCTTCTTCTGCTTAAATTTCTGCTCGATCTTGACGACATATATATAAGATGTACCCAATGAGGCGACATCCAGAAAATCCATTTCTATTTGAATGTATATATGCAAAAATCCATAATATTTGATCACCATATGTCACTTAGAGTCTTTGATACCCAATTTGGTGCGCAGAGTATGGAAAGTATTGGTGAAATATGGTATTGTTTGGTCCCGTTCTTTATGTAGGGTGGTCCATTGGGTGTACTGGTCCTCGTAGCTCCCAATGGGATAGTACTATTCTTTAATTTGATCCTGGAAGGAATCCCATGTAGGGGAAATCACAAATATTGCATATTCCTCTATGGCCCTTTGCTCAAAGTAAGTATCCCACCAGTCCTTAACATGGGGGACGACCTTGAGGAATGAAAAAGTAATATTTTCCCTATTAGAAAAATTGTGCACCAAAAAACACCCTTCGAGTAGATTCATCCATTTATCTATAGCATTCGCATCTATAAGTCCTTAAAATAATGGAATATCAAAATTTAGCTGTACCTTGAAGGGGGTTGCATGTATTCTTGATGAAGATGATTCTCCTATGGGTAGTCGTCGAAGGATCTGTGCAAATTTATCCATCATTTCGTTCCTTTGTATCATGAGGGCTTCCTCGAGCAACATTTTAAAAGGATATCCTACTCCATCATATTTATTTTCGTCCCCCGTGGTTTGTTGTCGGGCTTGGAATGACCGATCTTGTAACGAATCGATTGGTTTTATTCTCAAATTCTTGTACCCATATCTTGTCGGGGAAATGCATGAAGAAAAATAAATGAAGAGCAGACCACTATGATACCACTAATCCATATTTAGGAGCAGAACGAACTGATTAACAGACTGAATACAATAAACACAGAGATATGAATAACAATACATATATCCAGTGAACACTATCTTCTATTGAATAAATGAAATAGACTAAAACTATAAAACTACAAAACTAAAACACTTGCTTGAATGGTGGTAGCTATCTTGGATAAGATATGTGTCTTCTATGCGCATCTGTCTAAGCATAATGATTACAATGAGGCTCAAGAGGCCTTTTTGATATTACTCCTTAACTCCAAAACCCTAGGCATCCAAAAACCTAACCCTAGGAGATGAACCACCAACATTTATGTGGGCCCCTATGGGTATGTTGGTACCTCAACTTCCAAGGGGTGTAACTTTTTCAGATAACCTCTGTTTTAGGCAAGTGATATCCCATTGGAAAGGTCTTTTAAAGAACTACACATTACACCATTAAACTCTAACTTTGTCTACAGTTTGACTATGACAAGCCAAAAAAACATTGTTTAGGTCCCCAAAATGGCCCTAGAAGTACATAAAGACAGGCTTACATGAAAACATACAAAATAAGCCAGTTGGATTAGGTGGGAGGCCACCAGTACCTACCTAGAAGATGTGTAGGGATTTAGACAACCCCGAAAATGTAGAACCCACAATTACAAAGAAGTACATAAGAACATGTTGAGCTAAAAATTGTCAAGAAGAGCCAGTTGGAATAGGTGGGTGGCCACCAATATCCACCTGGATCATGAATACTTGTAGGATTAATTTATTAGGGTCCATTAAAGTAGATCCACTATTGAGTGCAAGTAAACCTGCCACTGATCATTACAAGCCTTAAGGTACTATAAGAGTCTTTAAATATTCTTCCCAGAGTAATGATATGGATTCGATAGAAAGATATCCATCATAAGGATGGAATTGAGGCATCCCCCATCTACCGACATGAGATAAAGAAGGAACATGTTTTGATTTTTAGGACATTAATTTGAAATAACATATCACCAATTACACTTGACACTGGAATGGTTAACATGTATGGTTAAGTCATATGAGGAATGCTTAACATAGGTTAAATACATCCCTTGAAAATTAATATGACACAATGATAACCTGGTAGTGATTGATGCCAAAAGGGACCAATGATATACACCATCAACACATGAGGCATTGAGGCATTCTACATAGGGATTAAAAGAATAACAAATCGAAGGAGTAAAAGTCAAAATCATAATACAATGCCAAAAGAAAAAATATAAACCCAATTATAATGAAATGAATTAGAACAAGTGTTTTGTTCAAAGGCATTGTAAAATAATTTCCGCCATCTAAATGGATGAATCATATAGATCTAAATCCCCCCCCACAATTTTTTAAAATTTTAAAATTTTATTGTTTTTCTCATTTTATAAAACCTGAAAAAGGAATAAAAAAATGCCTAATACAATGGAGGATATGAGTGTTGCAATATGTGAAACTACATTCCAAGCACATTGAATAGACATATGAAAAATAAATACAAAAACAATGCTATGTAGGATGTGGACAATCATATGCATTTCTCCTCCAGGGATATGGTTTGAAATGTGTGAGTCACTAATGCAAATGAAAATAAATGTGTGTGAATGCAAAGGGGGTAACCATAAGGAAGAACATTGTAGTAAATCATTGTTATTTTGTTATATCCTTTGTAGTGAAATTCTAGTCGAGGTGAATCGACTGACGATTGAATTCGAGGTGAATAGACAACAGGTTGAAGTCGAGGTAGATCGACAACAAGTCGAAGGTCAAGGAAGTTGATTGGGTAAAGTTGAAGTCAAAGATATCGACAACAAGTTAAATGACAAGAGGTCAAAGTGTGGGCATGAGACGATTGACTAGAGACCGAATGAAGGTCGAATGGTAGTCGACTATAACAGAATCCTGAGATTTCCAGGATTTGTAACCAATGATATGCATGGATTTGTAACCATTTTTGGGCACATATATTTAGGGTTTTTCCTATTATAAAGACTATAAAGAGGCATGTTGTAAGGTCATAAAGGCTACTATTGTAAGGTGATTATAGAATTCACTTTTGCAGGTTAATTCATGTGTAAATGTAGGTTTTTGGTCATGCATATGTAAGACGAATTGGCTTCAGGGTTGTTCTTGCCTGTGCAAGAGGGTATGATGTCAATTGGGTATTATGTGTGGACCAAGGTTAGACATGTAACATTTTAGTCTAAATGAATAAGACGACAAGAGAGAAAAAACACTCAAAGGAATGCTAGTTTTCTCGGTTATGGGTTTCCAGGGTAAAATCTCGGTGTATTGTGTGATTACTTGTGTCATTTTATTTATTGATTAAATTCTTCTTCTCTTTTGATAGGATTAGTGTGGAAGTTTTCTAAATTTCCTGACATGTGGTATCAGAGCAGTGTAATGATTTGGCGAGTATATCGGATCTTGATTTTCCAATCTTGAATCTGAGAACTAAACCCTAGGTATAGTAATAGTCGTAAGTCATAAATTGTTTTAAATATCACGATAAAGAATAGTGAGAAATTCCAGAATAGAGAGAAAGATTCAATGGCAATAATTTTGAGCTTTGGAAGCTTAAAATGGAATATCTTCTTGTGGATCGAGAATAATGGACAATGGTCTCTCCAGGTACCTAGTCAACAGGATGTCGACAGAAGAATGGGAGAAACTTGAAACAAAATCAATAAGTACGATATGAATTTGTCTTGCAGATTTGGTGCTGCTGAATGTCTCGGGTGAAGATTCAGCCATGAAACTATGGGACAATATGGAAATCTTATACTAGTCAAAATATATGGTAACCAAGTTGTTTCTTAGAAAGAAACTGTATCTTCTGAGGATGAGTGATGGAATTTCAAATAATAAGCATTTAAATACATTTAACACCATGTTAAACCAGTTATCGTCTGTGGATATAAAGATCACTGATGAGGAGAAGTGTATCATCCTATAATGTTATTTTCCAGACTCCTGGATAACTTAGTTGTGGCTATTGGGAGTAATACAACCACAATAGCACTAGAGGATGTGGCTGATTCTCTGTTGTCAAAATAAATGAGAAGAAAGAACATGGAATGATCAACCAAAGATGCTCTAGAAATGAGAGGTCAACTGATAGACAAGATAAAGGCATATTCTTCAATAGAAATTTCAAGTCGAAGGGTATATCTAAATCCCCGGTTAAGTCGACGTGAAGATGTTGAAAATGCGGTAAAAATGGGAATTATAAAAATGACTGTAAGGCAAAGGAAACATAAGGTAGTGATGGATTCGACGAGAAGTAGTCATTTGAGATAAAGATGATCTCAGAGAAGGGAGGTGATGTGTACCTGGCATTGACCAATACACAGTCGGATCAATATGTTTGGTTGATTGACTTAGGGGCCTCTTATCATATGAAACCACATAAAGAATGTTTCTGTGAATATGAACGATATGATGGGGCAATGTGTTCTTGGGGGATGAATCGACAACTAGAATTTTCGAACGTGGAAGATTTTGACTGACACTGCAGGATGGACAGAAAAAACTCTTCCAGGTTTGGAAAGAAACCTAATATTTGTTAGCAAGATGAGTGATGCAGGTGTGCATACTCTGTTTCAAAAGGATTTGTGCAAGATGGTCAGAGGTGTGATGGTCTTAATGAAAGGAGTTCAAATTGGTACCCTGTACAAGTTATTAGGGAATGTTGAATCGAATGGATGCAATAACATATTTTCACCTAAAATCGAATTGACTGTGAATCGACCCGACTTGATGTCGAAACAACTCGACTCGAATTGAGCCAAGTCGGTTCAAACCAACTCGACAAGACATGATGAACTCAACCTGACCAGGTTATGGCATGAGAGGATGGGATACATTGGAGAAAAAAGACTTCGAGCTATGAAAAGCAAAGGTATGGTCAAAGTTTTTCTTGAATGTGGTTTAGAAGTCAACTTTTGTGAACATTACATATATGGGAAACAAAGTCGGGTCAGGTTCCCATTTGGAGTGATAAGGGAAAATTGGATTCTAGAATTGGTGCATAGTGATGTGTTTGGCATGGTTACAGTGCCTTTACTTGGTGGATCCCTATACTATGTTTCCTTGATAGATGATTTTTCCAAGAATACATGGATATATTTCCTGAGGAAGAAATCAAAGGTTTTCGAGAAATTTAATGATTTTAAATCTCTTGTGGAAAAACAAAAAGAGAAGAGGATTAAGCTGATGAGAACTGAAAATGGTGGTGAATTCTATGGAAAGGAATTCTATCAGATCTATAAGCAGTGTGGTATAGAATGCCAAAATACCACACCATATACCTAATAAAAAAATGGAGTTTTTGAGAGAATGAAAATAATGTTGATGTATAAGGAAAGAAGCATGGTTAGTGGTGCTGTGATTACACAAAAATTCTAGGAGGAGGTAGTCAAGACTAGAAGATATCTGGTGAATATGTCTCCTTCATCAGTGCTAGTCAACACGACTCCAAAAGAGGTATGTTTGGGTAAGAAGCCTTTGGTGGCACATCTCAAAGTGTTTGGTTGTGATGAATTTGTGCATGTTCCCAAGGAAAAGAGAAGCAATTTGGACAAAAAGGAATTAAAATGTATTTTCATTGGATACAAATAATTGATGAAATGATATAAGATCTAGGATATTTCATCAAGGAGAAGAATGTACAGTCGATATGTGGTCTTCAGAGAAGTCAAAGGTAAATTCGAGCCTAATGAAGTTGTTAGACTGAGAATAATCCTTATGCGATGTGGTTTTAACTAAGGAACAAAGGAGATGATTCAGATGAGTCGACTGAATATGAAGAAGAGGTGGACCAATTGACTCCAGTGGTAGGGAGGTAAAAAAGAATAAGAAAAAAAGTTAAAAGGTATAGTCCCCCCAACTTCCATTTCACATTTGTGTTAACTTCCATCGACGATGAGACCAAGTCAATTAGTGAGGTAGCCGACTTGACATAGGGTAAAATCTGGAAGGATGCCATGGTCGAAGAGATGGAATCCTTGTATAATAATGAGACATGGGATTTAGTCAAGTTACCTAGTGGAATAAATTCCATTAGTATCAAGTGGGTGTTCAAGAAGAAGATGAATGTCGTAGGACAAGTTGAGAAGTTCAAAGCTCGACTAGTAGGGAAAGGATATTCCCAAGTCAAGAGAGTTGACTTCGGTGATATTTTTTCCCCTTTTGAAAAACTAACTTCCATTAGAGTATTAATGTCTCTGGCTGCAACATTCAATATGGAGATAGAACATATGGATGTGAAGACAATGTTCCTACATGGGGACCTGGAAGAAGAACTCTACATGAAACAAACTGAAGGATTTGTAGTAAACGACAAGAAAGAGTTGGTGTGCAAACTCAAAATATCCCTTTATGGTCTAAAGAAATCGCCAAACATGTGGTATTATAAGTTTGACACCTACATCCTTATTTTGGGATTTGTGAGAATCAAATATGATCACTGCACATATTCCAAGGAAGAAGGTGGGTGTTTTATATATGTCACTTTGTATGTCAATGACATGGTGTTGATTGGAAACAACATTGATGCAATAAAGAAGGTCAAGAAGAATCTATCCTTGAAGTTCGACATGCAGGATCTCAGTGCAGATAACTTCATTATGGGAATGGAGATTAAGAGACATCGAGCCACTCGAAAGATATGTTTGAATCATATGCAGTATATTGAAATAGTTTTGAAACGATTCAACATGCATGATTTCAAACCAGTGAAGGTGCCAATTCTAGTGGGCGCAAGGCTTACTACTGAATAGTGTACAAAGACACATGAATAGATAGAGGACATGACACATGTTCCCTATGCAAGTGATGTTGGTAGTCTAATTTATGCGATGTGTTAGCACATAATATGTGTAGACATCAATGTTTTTTTAAAGTTTCTAGTTTTGAGTCATAGGGTCTTTTTACTTTTTAGGTTTTGAGTCATGTATTATGTCAATAAATCATGTTTGGTTCTTTCATGAGAAAATAAATTTGACCTTAGTCCATGTAAGAGTCTTGGTGTCATGATAGTGTTCCTCATCATGAAATAAATAGGGTTCAATATTGGTCACATCCTTGGTCTTAAAATTATCATTATCATGTGTCTTATCTCAAAGGGATGTACAAAAGGTTCCTTATGTCATTTTCAACCATTTGAGGGTCAAATCAAGTGTCAAGTCTACTTGCTGCAAACTCACCTGCAAGTTCACAGCGTATCAAGAAAGTAACTCATTCACTAATCACACATCATTATACCTTGGAAACATGTCAAGGTATATCTTATTTTTTTCAATGTCTTTAATTCATCATGTTCTTCAGGTCGGTTTCAAGACGCAAGTCTATAAATTTGAATGAAGCGTGCTACCAATTGGTTCAAAATATGGTGCTGCGAACTAGCTGTAGCAAATGAAAGTGGACTGAGTGCTTCCAAAAAACTCCCTGTCTAGCTCATGAGACAATAGTTCAAGTTTCATATATACCAGGTACTCTTTGAATGATTGTGCATTGTCTGAAGGTTTATGGTACTAGTTTCTAGTTGCTGTCGTTTTTTTTGCGCTACAAATTGTTGCATATTACATGCGCTGAAAACTCCTTGCACTAATAAAAAACCTAAAGTATTGGTATCCTAAAACTTGGAAATTTCAAGTTTCCTACTTTATACCAAAAAAATCAATTTGTAGCTATTTCTTCCAGCAATGACCTTATCCACTACATTTTTTGATGATGCTACAAACTGTATGTGTTTAAGGTGATACAAACCCTCTGTTTTCTGACTAGACCAAACCATCCTTGAATATGATTCACCAAGGTATGAGGTTTATCTTTTTCAAAGTCATTTTCCTCTTCATACTTGTTGTTGTGGTGGGAAATCCCCCTACAAACTAGCACTTAGGGTTATATTATGCATGCAGATAAGACCGAAAGAATCCTACTTTCTACCATCATCCCAGACCTAATCCCCATTTCTTTTAAGCAAATACATGGTTAAACGAACATACCTTGTTTCGGATGTTCGATGTCGATCCTTCTTCACGCTTGATCGCTTACTAGGAGCTATCCTCCCAAGACTGAACTGTGTACAAAACAAGCAACAAACTCTACATGCATTTGTTCTACAGATTAATGGGTTAGAGATTCAAACATATATTCACTAAACTATGAAGAACTCATATAGTGGGATGGGAAAATCATTTCTTTATTATTAACTTTAATGAATCAAATTACAATGTCGAGACCGACCACTGCTCCACGAACCTGATCCTGGGCTCCTCTTCAAATGTCCTCCAAATTCTTTGCTTTGTATCTCTCTTTGCACAAGGATGACTAAAGGGTTGGGACAATGGGAATGTGCAATTGGGTAGAGTTTCTTTACTCTTATTATCCTCGTCCAAATAGGACCCCTAACCCTTCTTTTATAGGCTAGAAGAAGCTAGGTATTTGGATGAACCCTCAGCCATGCATGGTTGAAAGATTCAGTTAACTCACCCAAAGCTGTTCGTTCCGTCGACAAATTTCCTTTTTTCATTCTTTTGTAGGTATACACGGGTTGTTTTAGGTCAGCTAGCGTGTACACATGTGCAGTAATGGAGTTGGGCACGTGGGCCCTTATAAAAGAGGTTTTGTAAAGAGTTGTTCAACAGTTCTTTGGCAAAGAAGGGATATGACATGGCCTGATTCCAGGTAAGCATGTATGGTGAAAATTAGGGTTATAACACTTGCAAAGTTTTGCAAACCTTTCATTAAAATCTAGTCCAAAACTGTGCATCGCGAACTCAACCATGCCCTGCGAATCCTCTGTTTTACATAGAGTTGGTACAATTTTTTCCTGACTGCAACCTCATCCAATTTGGGATTATGTTATTTTATTATAATATCCTACTTGAAACCTTTCAATCCTCACATTGTTTCCATGCATGAATATTTTATTCAAGTAAACCCTAATTTTCTTGTTTTTTTTTTATCATATATTTGATAACAAACTGTTATAAGAGGGTAAAAGAGGTTTTAAAAACAAATATCATGTACAAAAATCAAGGTAAGAAGGTTCACAAAGGGGGATAAATTTTCAGGGCCGAGCCACATGACATGTAACTTATAAATTATGAACCATTTTTCAAGGAAGCATTCCAGAGAGTGGGCTTCTTGAATTTTTGTGAGAAAATGAAAAAAGGACATCCTGAGTTAGCTAAATAGTTTTCACTTATTTTCTGTGGGACAAAGACTGAGGTGGGGGAAATGGATTTTGAAGTCTCTGAGCAATATATTTCTATATTCACAGAGATACCTAATTGTGGTTGAAAGTGGTTTAAATCCATGTCTTTGAATCCTACTTTCTCGAATAAATTCCTAAACCTGAATATCAAGGAGACAACCTATCCAAGGGAGTGCTGAGCAGTCACATGTTGGAGTATTTTGAAAAAATGTTCATATCTATTTAGAGGTTCTTCAATTGTGAAGGAAGTTTCAATATGGTTTATCAATACCATATTAGATTGCTACTACACTTTACTGGGAAAGATTCCATGAATATTCCCTTTTATCTTTTCAAAAGTATTGGAAATATGTCAGATAGGGTCCAAGCTAAATCTAATCAAGTGGATACCAGTTTTTTTCACTTTTTTTTAATCAAGATGTTAGTATTAGAAGAGTTGAAGAAAACCAATACTGTCTGGGAGGTTTTCCTAGCTGCATCATATTTTCAGCCAGTTGTTGCTCACACACCATAGTCCAAAATAAAAACACCTACTCTTGATGAGAAGACTGTGCATTTAGAGTCAAGAAAAAAAAGGAAGATGACCAAAACTGATAAATCCATTCAGATTATAGATAAAACAGTTGAAGGTCGTCCCTCACAACCTCCTGATAGAGAAGTTTCTCACGGGGAAGAACCTACACCTATGAAGATTTCATCAAGTAAAATAAGGATTCTTAATGATAAAAAAACTTGTCTTTTCCCCACCTCTTGCCGTAGAAACAATCAAGCCTAGAAGACCTTTCACCAGATCAACAAATAAACATCATATTCTTGTGGAAGATGGTACAACAGAAGCCTCAAATCAACAAAAGGATAAAAGTTAGCCTTCCAAGCAATTAATATAGATTATTGATATCAACACCCCTTCTCATGAAAGTAATCCTACTTTCAAAAGATTCAAGAGGGAACTTAAGGATACAAGAGCTGAAAATGACAAATTGAAGAAGGAAAATATGGAGGCCCGAATCAAGCTCAAGAATATGTTAAATTTATATGAGGCTATTGATAAAACAAAATATTTGGCTAAGAGATATCTACCTCTACATAGGCAGCTTAAGAATGTGTATAAACATAAGAGAGCTTGCCAAGATGAAATTAGGAGGTTGAAAACATAATTGCAAACCTTCAAGGAGCAGGTAGAAAAAACTAATTTAGATATGTTAGCTCATGTGGCTACTATAAGATGCACCAAGAAAAGATGAATACATGATACTATGTTTACATCAACATCATTTTTTCCATGGTTCACTTTTTTGCACATACTTATAACCTGAGTAATGAGTTTTGTCTTAAGCTAAGGTTTCCATATTCTTATGACTTCTCCAAAGGTTACTTCATGTTTCAGAATATTATAGCAGGCCATGGAAGGGTTTCCCAACTTTTGTACAATTTTTTAAAAAGTTAAAATCATTTTGGATGTAAAAAACCATCTACATAAAAGTTCACAATGCGTGCTGACAAAGGCATTGTGAACTAGTTGTTTTAGGATAGTTTGCAACACAGGTGCTGCAAACTAGGTGTCACGAAGATTTTGAGTTGATGAGGAATACCATGTAGCATATTGAGTTCGGATAAGCTCTTTAAATATCAATTGCACACCAAGGGACACCTGCCTCAAGGATATGCCTACAGTAAAACCACATGCATTAAGTTGTAGTATTTTACTTTAATGATGCCAACATTTTCCTGGAATATAGCATTCTTGTTACATTTCTGTTGTGCACCTAGTGCCACACCTTTCTTAGGCATAAAATCCTATGTAGAAGCTAGGTGGAAAATTGTAGAGATATTTTTGGATATTTTTTTATTTAAGATGCATAATAACTCTATGAGAGGGTTCGAATGGTTAGACAATGAGAGTCTTATCTTTAGTTTTGAACTATAACATAGTTTCCAGATGTATGTTTCAGATTCAAGAATATTTAACAGTTAATGATCAATTTCCTTTTCTAATTTCACCTCTCTATTTCATTATCACTTTGATGTTAGTTGTTGATGAAGGATTCATCATTATACTTGTTCCTTACTACAATAAAATATTTATGGTTTGTAATTCATGCAAGTATGATCAAATTTTTCTCTCTTGTTGATTAGGAGGTTCTTATTCAATGATATTTCTGCTATATGTGTTTCAGAACCACTAGATGTAATCTGATGCATGTATCTCGTATTCCTTGCCAAGTCTTCCATCTTCCCATTGATATCTCTAAACACTGATTTGGATCTATTCAAATCCTTTCTTGCTGGTGTGTATTTCATGGAGGTTTTGTGTTGATATTATAAACTGAGTATCACACCCATTTTCTACACATTGAAAACATTTTTATCTTTTCTGATGGGTATTAGTATCGGACCTAAAACATTCTAGCTGAGAGTTCTAGTGCTAACATTTTTGGCATCATTGTCAGGGAGGTGAATTGAAGATCTTTCCCTAGGTTGTACGAAAAGGACAATACTGATTTTGTTGGTGTACATAAATTAGTAAACAAAGCGACTTCATAGTGCACTTGGAAACTCCAAAGTTCAGTTGTGGCTCCCAAGAGAATGCATACGAGGGCTAACCCGTAGTTACCTCTGGCTACACCTAAACCTGATCCAGAAAAAGTCATTAGGAAGCAAAAAGCTTTGCAAGGAGCCTCCTCTTCTAAATATTTAGGTATTTTTGGACACCTACCTCACTCTATTTTCCATACACCAGTTGAATTTTCTGATATTCATCATTTACCTATAGATGAAACTCCTGTAAAGTCAGAATTAGAATATTTTCCTGTTAAATACACACCTTTTTCTCCTGAATTGAAAGAAGAAAGCTTAGAAACATTTGATTTTCTTGCATCTCCTGAAATTGTAAAGTGGTTTAGACTTGAAAGTTTGGAAGATTTCCCTTTATTAGGTTGTGTTAGTACTTTGAAAATTTGTTCGTATGATAAAACAAATGACAGAGGTAACCTACAAACCAACTTTAGATCTGGGTACTAGCCTACTCAGCTCAAAGAGGGCTCTCTCATGTCACTTGGTGTTTCTTTGACAATCAATGGCTAGGTTTTATTGTTTTGTTTTTTCTTTTATAAATTTTTTGGCAAGGAAGGGAAGGGGCACTTTAGGGATATGGACTCAAACTTCTAAAAGTGAATGGAAACACTGACCTACTTGTAGAAATATCCATAGGATAAACGCTAAATGAGGCGATAATTCTTAGTTATAATTTGTAAATTTGCAGAGTGTAGGAAGAAAAAGAAAACATATAACTGCATCAGAGCATTATATAAATCAATTCTGAATTAGTTAGGAAGAACTTAACTCAGTTTAAATTGCTTCATTCGAGAGCATCACAAGATGAATTCTGGGCCTTTGACTATCCAATTTAAACATAAGATAGTGAAAATGAAATCATAAATACAGGAAATACATACAAAGAGAGGAGACAAAACTCAGATCACCACCATTAGAATCTTTTCATAGAAACTTCAAAGACTTCTGCATATGTATTCAATTCATCTTCAAAAAATCACAATTGAGTTCCGAATAACTAAAATTGTGCCCTTGCACTTTTGCCAACATTAATACATCCAGAACCTATAATACTTGTACAATTCAAGTTCTTTAGGTGTGCAATCGATTACAATAACCGAAATGAAACGTTTCAGCTTCTAAAACTGATTACAATAATTACAAAAGACATTTTCAGTACGGGAACTGATTACAATGATTAACAAAAAAAATGTTTTATGATCCAACTGTCGATTCCTCTGACGTTTCAACTCCTTTCTTTACCACTTGTTATGTTTTAGTCTTATGTCTGATATGCCATCTTCAATGACACATGGACCTCATTTACTAGACCCTAGAAAATTGAACTTTTTTTTACCCAGCCGTACTATCTCCTTCCATTGTAGGTCATAAGGGATATCATAATCCATCATTTCTTTGATTAGGATCTCTAGGTCAATGTAGGAGGCTTACGTCATGACTGGTAGCCCAATATTCACTATTTTGAACTGATTCAAAAGCTCAAAATCTGTAATCAAATGTTCAAACTTTGAGTGATCCATTCTACATTGAGTGAGGTGAGCGTTTTATTCTTCCTAATCATATAATTTTTCTTTTCCATCCCAAAATTTTGGGATTCCTTTAATGAAAAATTATTCAAACAGATCCTTGAATTTTGCACACTTTGCTCCATTTGTGTGGCCTTAGTTTGGATTGATTTTAGAAGGTTATGTTTGACAATAACCCTTCTGGACCAGATGATCAATGTAGTTCTATATTTGACCCCAATGGTACGAAGTTCTATAGTAGGGATGGAGTTGAACAGGTTTATGGCATTTTGGGCCCACTCTGATGGTTTCTTTGCTAAGGTCTCATTCACAATAGTGCACCTTCTTCTGGCTGTGATGGACATGCTGTCTTTATCATTGATGAAGTTTAAATACACTCTAAACTTGGTATCCTCAACAACTATAGTATCCCAGATGATGTGTTTGGTTCCCTGCAATAGTCCTTTGCCTCTTAATATTATTTTCAGCTTGTCTATTCTCTCCTGCAAGGCTTGATTCTCCTTTTGAAATTGAGCTATTCTTTCATCCTTTTCTTTCATTTACTGCATCAATTTATCTATGTCTCCTTTTAACCCCTTGATTTATCATACCTTCAGGATAAATTGTGACATAGGCTGGACAAGTCCTTCAGTGCTTGGTCCAAATTCTACAACAAAAGGTACAACTACAACTCTATTCAACAATTATGTCTATCCTTGTGACCAATTCACCTTTTCTTGTTCTAGCTGCAACACCTTAGCTTTGTAATCCAATGCCTCTTGTCGAAATGCTTCTTTTTCTTGTTCTAGAGAAACCAGTTCTGCTGTTTGTGGATGCTCTATGGCATAAATTTTTCGTTTCTTTTTTCAAGCTTTGAATTAGCTTGTGTTTTTCATCCAATGAGGATTTCACCCCTTGAGGGCATTCAGATTCTAGCCTCTTTACCTAAGTCTGCCAATCTCTGTTGGATGCCTTTTCTTGCCTCAATTGTCCTTCCAATTTTATTGCAGAAGATGAAAAATTTGAATTCTTCAAGATTAGACCCAAGTAATATGAATACAACATATCACTGGTATTCCTGTGTAATTTGACTTTGTCTAGAGCACTGATGTTGTCATACTTTATCTTGATCTCAAATACTTTGTCTTCATCTCCAACCATTATATTAAAGGTCCTCTTATTTATATCTCTTACTGTGAACATATAAGATTTTTGCTGAGAAATATTTTCCACTTTAGGGACTAACTCGCTCATTTCACCCATAGCCATGTTTACTTTCTCAACATATTGTTTTTCCAAATCCTCTTTAGATTGATAAGATGCCCCAAATGTCTTATTAAAGATGTTCTTTTTGCTGCTAAAATTTCTTGAGTTTCCTTCACTTTGGAGCTTTCTTCCCTTCTCAACTTCTACAGTGCCGATGCCACTCTCCACCATATCCATGTTCACTTGTTCTTTAATCTCTTCCTCTTCTAGATCCACTATTTGTGGTAACTGTTTAATCTTCATATTCTTAGGGGAAGTCTACTAGTCACTGGTGCCCATGGCCTCTGAATTGCTTCTCTTGTTGTAAACACTTACTTTGGGGACTTTAAATATCATCTTATAAGGATATTGATGTGTTTAAATCTGTTTCAGGGTTACCTCCACTTGTTGTGTTTGAGTTGGTTGAAATATTGCTTCCATATCATCACAAACTTCTAGATTTTCCAACTTATCAAAACCCTCAACATGTCCATGCTCATAAGGGGCATGTTTGTTCAAAATTATTCTCTTAGATATGATCTGATGTGGATAATATATTCCTCCCTATAGCTGTGAAAAACCAAACTCTTTGAGCTTTTCTTGGATCTGAGATAAGAATGATCTAGTCTTGACAATGAAGGATCCAATGATAAAAGGGAATTTGAGGTTGGAGGCTTTGTGAAATTTCAGGAAATGCTCTGTCTCCGATATGATTTGTTTCCTAATGAATTCAAGGGAAAAGACTCTGGGGGTCAGAAAAATAGGTAGAAGATAAGGGGATTCATGAAAACCATAAACCTAGACCACTATTGAATTCATGAACAATACCTAGTCCCCCATGTTGTCTCTGGATTTGGCTCTAAATAGCTCCTCATGTCATCCAAGACTCTTGGTAGGATGGTGTTGAAAATCAAACTGTAAACCATGGACATGACTTTGTTGATGAATATGAGCAATGTGATCCTCTTACATTCAATTGATATGAATGATGCTTCATGAAATGATCTCTTATTTGTTTCTAGGAAAATCTTCAGCAAGTATGTGTAATATCTGAAATGTCTTAGAGAGAGCAAATTCACTAGCTGTTTATGGATATTATCAACTATGAATTGATTGAAACTGACACAGACTGAAAGACTAGACTCTGACTAAAAAAGTGCCAACATGAAACTCAACATGAACTCGACCACATGTTTGTCATTATCTAGACCTAAAATTTGACTCAGTAGGGAACACACCCATTGGACCTCAATAACCATTATAATCACATTCATTGGCAAAGAAAAACTTTTTGAAAGATGCTCTGGTTTGACAATTGTCTGTAAATATAGATCTTTGACTTATGATAGACACTCCCTATAGACCCTAATTATCTTTTCTTCCTCAAAAGGTTTAGCCACTGTAGATAAAGACTCTGATATGATGAGGGAACCTTGAATTGATATACTATCTACTCTACACAAGAACTCATACCCCTGTTTATTGACATAAAATTTCTTGTCTTGTGAATACTGCTCCACGCACCAACGTATGAATTCGGGAAAAGGGAAAGTGACCTGGACACCGTAAGGGACTATAGTGTCTTGGACTACTTCAAGGAATGGTATTTTCTTTTCTACATTATCGAATGGATTACTCCTGGACACATAGATGGGTGAAATGGTGATTTCAGTGTCAAACTGTTAAGAACCAAATATCAATATAGCATAGAAAAACCTCAGAAAAAGTACTCAATGCCTTGAAAAAGAGATAATTTCAGATAATAAGCCTTTTCGAGGGGGAAACCTCCTTTTACCCCACTTAAATGTTCAAGTACAAGATGA
>ML844062.1:13873-38039 GCA_009831015.1 Picea engelmannii | reverse complement strand
AAATTATTTAAATAATAAACTTAATGGAGAAATTACTAAGTGGACAAGTGGTTAGAAGTGGGTTAGCCCTAAAATAAGGAAAGTGGTTTAAGATGGTTAGAAGGTAACCCCTTGAGGAAGCTACATAAAAGTATAAATGGGAGGAAAGGGTCTCTCATTTAATCACATTTGAGCATATTGAATATCTACAAGTGACTGAGGTAACCAAAGTATATCTAGGGAGAATTGCAGAGGGAAGGTGAAGTAAAGAAGGTCGAAATTCAAGGGAGGACAAATTCTTTTTATGATGCTTTCTAAGGTATGTTATTTATAGGTCATCTCACCATTTTCGTAATAAATTTGTTTCTAGAATTATTTGGACCGCGAAATCTAGATGTTGTTGAGGAAACATATCCAAGTAGTTGTGATAAAAATTTCAGCTTGTGGGTCGTTGTATTTTTGGAGTTACACTCCGTGGAAAATAAGGTTTGTGGCTAGTCCTGAAACTAGTCTAAAACAAGTGTTTCGGGTAAAAATGTCAGAACTTATTCATAAAAAATAAAAATTCAATAAGACCAAATGTATTGGTTACATTACAGACTCTAGTATTTTGTGTACCCTTTTCATATCCATACAACCAATATTGTGGGTGGGGCACGCTCTACACGTTTGCTCTCTAGAATAAGCCAGAATTCAACAAGGTATGCCATTTTTTATATAACTCTCTTTCTAAGAGGTTCCAAGTAGTGAAAACTGGAGGAATTGCATAAAATACACTGAATACCATTGTGTACTATTTTCATATCTTTATTCATTACAGGTACATATTTATGATTATTTCAAGTTAGGGTTGTTGACTAATCCAAAATTAGTCATGTGAGACTAAAGTAAAGTTTCATGAGAATGCTAGTCTCTTGTTGTTAAAGTTAAGCAAGGTTTCCAGGTATGTGATCATATACACCAGGTCTATTACAGAGTTACAAATCAAATTTGGATGATGAAATTTATAAGGGATTTTGGTTGAGTTATATGTTGGGTACATGGTTGAGATAAGTAGTTGATGAGTTGGCACATACATGAGGTGTATAGTTGATGATGTTGGTACATCTTGATGAGTCATAGTTTATGTGTATTTGACGCATGAATGGTACATATTTGGTGCATAGTTGATGCACTCATTGATGGTACAAGTTGAGGTACAAGTTGGCGCATGGTTGATGCACTTGTTTATGGTACAGGTTTATTACAGGTTGTTTGGTACATGTTGTTATAGGTTGTTTGGTGCAGGTTGATTGGTACAGGTTTACAACAGTATATCTCACAGCGATAGTTTAATAGTGTTGAAAAGTCAACAATAAATGTGTGTCTAATTTATTTTTCCCTTAAATAAATTAGACAATAAATATTAATCTATTATCTCATAATTACTTGAAAATAGTTAACTGAAATGGAAAATCAGTTAGCTATAGGAAATTCAAGTTCAAAGGTTTACTGGTGGGACATCCAAGTTGAATTAGTTGTAACTGAGTGATTCGAAGTTGTAACAGAGTTGGATGTGTAGTTATGTGCGTTGTGAAGTAGTTTAACTCAGTTAAGTGAGTTAATCTCAGTTGTACTAGTTGTAACTGAACTTACACTAGTGAGAGATCAGTGAATTAATTATTAATTAATTCACAATCAGTGATCTCACATGAAATTGAAGATTTACCACTGTTAACTAAATTCATGTCAAATCCAATGGAGACCCAGTTGAGATAATAGGTGAAAGGGACAGTTTGGCTATCAGTTGTGATTTGAGTGAAGTGCACTCATGCAATCATACACACAGTGGATGTGCCCATGAGGAATGCATAGCCTAGGCAAGAGGAAATCGAATTCATTTGTAGGTTTTTCATTAGCAGGGATTGCACAAAGGAGGCAGGTTGTCTGGAGGCAGTAAATTGGCACATGCATTTGCCATTTTTTGTATGACAGTGTGAGACGATTGTTATTGTACTGATAGATCTTTGTTGTAGGTGAATCCCCCTGTAGACAAGTGGATTCCCTCTTGGTCTCTAGAGTCCTAAGGCCAAGACAAAAAAGTGCTTAACATGGGCACTGACTTCCTTTTAGATATATTCAAGCTAATAAATGAAAGAGAAGGAGAAAGTTATGTACCTTATTAGCGACATTTGTCCTTACAAATTCCTGGCTGAGCTTTGATCCCGAGCTCTCTAATAGGTCTTGTAAAACAAACAAAGGTACAAAATACTTCCTACTCTACTGAGTGTAGCTCAAACATAGATCCATCTACTGCAGACAAACTCATATGGAACAAGCATAAGTTTGAAAGAAACAGGCCAAGAATTGATTATATTAATGAGAACAAGTAAAAGTACTTACAATACTTTGAATGAAGGTGCAGTATCTTCTTCCAGTTCTCCTTGTCCAATCCCTTTTCTCAAGTAATCTACAATGATTTCTTTGATGACATCTCACTCATGAGATCATAAGTTTCACATCTCCAATATTTTCCATGTACCTTTCAATATGAGAAGGCCTCCTTATATAACTTCGGAGAGGTCCAATGACTTGAGAGATCTTTGGGATAAGTTGAGGATTCCTCTCCTTCAGTTGAGGATCTTCCCTAAGATTATGCCTTGACCATCTATTTGAATCCAAATACCTTTAGGAATTGAGGGATTCATCCCTTATTTGTCTCAACAAACCCAAAAATTGCTCAGAAAAGGGTAGCGCTCCCCCAAAAGGGTGCACAGGGAGCTCAAACACTCCCCCAAAGAGGCTCAAGGAGTGCCAACACTCCCTGACAATTGGTAGGGGAGCACTCCTCTCCAAAATCCATTTTTTAGTGGTTCTTGCAGTGTCAAAAGGTTTGTACTCCCTGTCAAGTGACTTATCTTCTTCAAAACTAGTATTTGGGGTGTCTTAAGTGTCTTTGTGATGTCGTTAGAGGCACAACGTAGGCAAGATGGCAATATGATGTTTTTGAAACTTGCAACACTTGTAGTCAAGATGCGACACTTGCGGACAATATGCGACACTTACAACACTTGTAATGATGACACTTGCGACACTATCAAAGTGAGTAATTTTGAGGTGTAATAGATTGCCCCCCAAAGTATGAAGTTAGAAGACGATGATGACTAAAGTACTTTGTAGACATTTTTGAGCAAGGGTATGGACGCAGAGAAACCAGAAAAATATGCACACAACCATCAAACAAATATTATGACATGTTTCAAAACCCAAGGTAGGAATACCTATGCTTGAGTGATAAAGAATTTTTAGGTATGGCCACCATAAAATACACTGCAGATCCATAATTATATTGACAAAATGGTATAGCCACTGCAGATACAATGTGGATCTATACTTCTATGACCTGAAATGATCGTAGCCATGAAGAATACACAGTGGATCTATGAGATGACAAGACATAGCCATGACCAATACAAAGTGGATCTATGTAACAATATATGTGTCATAGTTTAGAATAACTCCTTCGCAACCTGGGAAAAGTATACATAAGAGTGAAAACTCAACCCAGGGTCTTCTTACTGATCCCGATGTACTACGAATCTAACCATGTGAATAGATGTCCTGATGTCGAACATGGTAGAAACCACTTGATTACCGATCAATGATGTAAATAGTTAACAAGCGCGAGGGAGATCACCATTAATGTCAATGATTCCCAAGTTACTCTAGTACATTCCAACAAATGTGAATGAATGAGCTGAAGTCAAACATTCATGGAATCATCTGATTAGGGGTCACTGATGTAAACCCACTGTCGAACATCAGGAGGCCTGCCATTGAGTCATGTAGGTCCCAAGGTACTAACTAGTTTCTAAGTCTAAATCCTGGATAATGTGTTGAAGCCGATAGGAATAGACTCGTCGAAGGAGGGCTTTGATGTATCCCCCATCCATGACACGAAACTGACACAGAGTTGTAATTGGTAGATCAAATGAACATGGACTGACACGGGTATTGAAACAAGATATTTGTGATGGTTGACTCTCGAGGCAGATACTTCCATTGAACACTGAGGCACAACAACAAAAACTTTACATGGACCAAAACATGATAATGCAGTGGATACGATGACTTTCATTGGGTGACTCAAAGGAGTAACAGAAACTCAGAGGATTGGCTCAGTGCATAGGTTCAACGGATTAAAATGTGTGCAAAGACAAAGTGCCATGTTCAAGGGAGACTATAAGGGATACTGGTAGGGTTCTCAAAAAAATGTTTGGCTTGCTTCTTTCAATTTTTCCCCCATCTAGATAGATGAGTACCTCTTTTTAATTTAACGAGCTCGAGGGGGATAACACATGCTCTATATGACTCACCTTCGGTAAGTCCCTCTTCCTTTGTTTAACGAACTGTAAGAAGTAAGGGTTTAGTCCTGTATGGGCCCTTCAATGTATGATTTCTTAACAAGTCCAGAGAAGGTAAACTTGGTAGTTTTTCATATTTAGAGAGTCTGAAAACAACTTAAAGATGACTCCAATGTTGTCCTTTTTCGTAATATTAGTCTCGCAAGGCTGAAAAAGAGATAAATTATCACTTGAAAGATGCCCTTTCAAACCTTTTAATGAGTGGGAAAGGAAGAAAGATCACTCGGCAATATTTTCATGTTTAGAGAGTCTAAAAATATCTTAAAGACGACTCTAGGGGGTTCCTTTTTCATTTAACCATGCGGGTCTGAAAAAGAGATAAATGTTTACCCAGTTTCATTCTCATGTATTTACAAGCACAAGAAAGAACAAAGAATAAGCTCGATGTGCCCCTAGCTTGAAAGCTGGGGGATTAACTCTAGAATGATCATCAAAGGCTAGAGACATGCCCTCCAAGCTTCAATTCATTCACCAACTTTGAGGTTGTCATCAATTTCTCTATTAGATGGAGAAAAAAGATAAGGGTGGATGAAATTAAGATTCAAGAGAGGTGACTGTTTCATTTTTTAATGAGACTGACACAAGAAAAGAACTATGCTCAGGGCTCCAGGTTTAGTCCCCAGATTTACATTTCATTTTTTAACGATCTTGCTACAGAGAGGAAAACTATGCTCAAATATTTTGTTTCATTTTTTAACGATCTTGCCACAAAGAGGAGAAACTATGCTCGTGACCTCTGTTTCATTTTTTAACGAGCTGGCTACAGAGAAGAAAAACTATGCTCGTGGACTCTCCTTGATCATGGCTTCCAAGAGAATAACGCTCTAGAAGGACACCATGTCAAGGGACAAAACTCGATCATGGCTTCCAAGAGATCTTCATTGGATGGAAGAAAATCACTCGGGAAGGAACACATGTCAAGGGCCGCGACAGGGGTAAGGATATCAGGCTCCAATAGCCCTACCGAAGAGATCACCATGCCAACGACTAGATCCAAGTCATCAGAAGTTGAAGGGATGGGAGACGATGGAAAATCAACATCAGGAGGGGAGATAGAGTGTATATCTGCCTAAATTTCTTCACCAGGGATAAGAAAAGAGGATCGATGATGGTTATCATCCCGAGGCTCATCAATGCTCAATATTTCCATAATAGATTCATCAGAGGGAAAAATTGGGGAAATGTAGTTGATCGCAGACAATAATGAACTTAACCGTGATGGCATCGAGTAATTGTTGGGTGCCAATAGATGTTGGTCATCCAACGAGGAAGAAGTAGATTGGATAGAAACGTATGATGTTTCAGATGGACTAAGTGGCACAGTGTCACCTAGTACATCAAATTCCAACGAACTAGGTACAATCCAAGGGTCAGATGATTCCAACGATTGATAAGCCGTGGTCAAAATCATATCGACGATGGAATTATGATGTGTAGTCAGTGGAAGTGGTGTAGGGAAGGTACCCATAAGGATAGAATATTTCAACAAGTCAACACCAATGCTTTCATATGTGATCTTGTGGTCTCCCAAAAAAGGAATGTTTTTGGTAGCAGGAGTGCGAGCATCGATCGTGCAGAAATCTAACTGATCAACAATGACAATTTTTCCCTGATGAGGGAATTGTACACATCAAAATACTGATGAGGCAATGATAGTAATAGCATAAAACCAACTTCTTCCAAGTAACAAGTTGTAATCGAGGGGAGCATCGACCACCTCGACATCAACAGTGACAGTTTTTCCACCCAATTGGATGGGCAGGGACTGTAAAAGCCCATGGGGATGAAAAATTCACCCATAGAAGGTGCGTAACATCATTGGGGATTTGTTAAGTGTGGGTCATTTTAAACCTTTCCAACATGCTAAAGACATGACACAAGTTGAGGCTCCCTCATCTAGAATAGTTCACTGGATTTGTTGATTGTGAACAACAAGATCAACTTCGAAAGCAAGTTTGTGGGAGAGTCGAGATGTATAATTGTCCAGGTTAAACACGATATGGTTGGATGAATCGGGATCAACAATGCCAATAGCAGCCAAGAGAATTCTACGTTGACTAGGGCAGTGCTGTAGAACTTCTAACACAGACATAGCACACGGTGCTTGAGCCAAATCTTCAACAATGTTTTAGTTTTGGGCGGCACGTGAACTAGGATTAAAGGTAGATTTGTGGATAGTTCTCTTAGGAGGGCGTAAGATAGAGTCAAATGTAGGTTTCTCAATATAGAGTGGTTCAGATGGAGGATTAACCAATGGAGGATTGACGGAAGATGATGATGGATTCGATAAAGTACCAGTATCGTTAGTGACTTTTCCTTTGTCAGGGTTACCTAGTGTGTCGTATGTCTTAGACCGAGTGGTCAAATTAATCTCATTAAACATATAAATATGTGCACTCATCGAGGCCTCATCATGAGGATGGATAGAACTGCCCCCAGGAGAGGGGGTATGAGCAACCATGGATTGTTGTTGTGGAAAAGGCTGAGTAAGCACAGCGGGTTGTGAATTTCCCTGGAAAATTTTGGCCACTTCATTGCGATGTGGACAGTCTCAAGTGTAGTTATTGTCACCACAAATGATACATGGGAATTTCAGTTTCCATTGTGGTTGATTTTCGGTAGCAGGTGTTTGAGCTTGATTTTTTGGTTGTTCATTGTTATTAGTATTTTTTGATTTGTTTTTTGTCTTCTTCTTACCTCCAGATTGTTGTGAAGGGGAAGATTGAATTGCATTCACCTCAAAGATCTGATTTTGGGGAGAGGTAGAGGAGAGTGTGGTCGACTGGGAAGTTGGTTGAGTTTTGATGGAACCGATAACGCCGTCTGCATGAGATGAGGATGACGACTTGGATGGATCGGTATTAGCTCGAGCAACATTTGGAAGAATATCATACAAAGTACCAGATTGTGAATAAACCAAATCTAAGTACTGAGCCTGAGCGATGTTTTCTTCCTCAGTGATCGCGCCACCCATAGAGACATCATGAGCGATCGGGGGTAAAAGTGATTTAGTGAACCATTCTGCCAATAATATGTCTGGAATGATTACCTTGATCATCCTTCGTCGTTGTCTCCACTCATGAATATGGTCAGAGATATGCACAGATTCAGTTTGATGAAGGGAGTTCAAGAGTTCAGTACCCATCTCGTAGCGAATAGGTAGTTGAAAGTGCATGAGGAAAGACATGGCAAGGGAGTTGAAATCATGAAAAGAAGCATGTGGTAGTTCAATATACCACTTTATTGCTGAGCCCGTAAGTATCCACTAGAAAAGACGCAAATGTATAGAATCATCCATGAGGGAGTTTGATGAACACAACAAATGGAAAGTCGTCACATGGTTATTTGGATCTTCTCCATATTTTTCATCAAATTTTGCAATATTAGAAGGAAGTTTAGCTGGAATAACTGACCAAACCGATGAATGAAAAATAGGATCATTAGTTAACCAAGACAAGTCTGGGAGATCCAGAGTCACAAGGAAAGGTAGTTGTCGGTTAATTTGTGGATGATACTGGTGTGGAATAGGAACACCAGTAGGACCATAAAATGGGTTAGGTGGATAGTTGTAACCAATAGGTCCTCCTACATATGGTTGTTGTTGACCAGGATAAATAGGATTCGATGATGGCTGAGAAACATTTACATAACCCGGTGGGTTCAGAGCATTATAAGTCAAGTGATTTTCTTTCCCAGAAAGAGGATGAACATTGTGCCCTTGAGGAGGGTAAGGAGTAGATCCCGGAGGTGGATACACATTAGACCCATGGGGAGGATAAGGTTGTTGTCCTTGAGGACTCCAAGTGGCATTTGGGATGCCTCCCAGATAAGTTTGTCCATAAGATGGTCCGAAAGGAACAGGATTTGATACTCCTCCTTGTGGGTTATGATATGAGTGTCCCCCAACATGGGGTTGGGTAAATGTGCCTTTGGAAGATACTCCCCAGGATTGTGAAGGGTTTCTAGCAGATGAAGGTTTCCCCCCTTCCAATGGTGGATTAATGACCGGGGTATGATTAGCAAAGGGAGGCGTCCCTCTGGGAAGAACATGAAAAAGGGGTTTTCCCCTGGGAGGAGTAGGCCCACCATAGGATGGTTGTCTTCCAGGAGGGATAGGTATGCTAGATGATAATTTCCCTCCACTCGGTTGTATTTGGTTGGCAAGGGTCTGCATTCTCAGGTGAAAAGATGTCCCAACAGGATCGTGCGGAACATGTGGAGCTGTAGAGTGAGAGTTTGTAAAAGCGGGGGTAGGGATCGAAGTGTCATGGGAATGAGTAAATGTGATGATTCCAACATTAGGATAGACTTGTGCTGACACAATAGTAGGGTTAATGACCTGATCGATGGGGTGATTCATAGTATGACTACATGGCCCAGTTTCAATAGGAGGTTCATGACAATTAAAGGGTTGTTGAAAGGATTCAAAGTGCTCATAGAGATCGCTTCCTAACGATGTCCTCCATACAGAATGAGAAGGTGTGGGATTTGTATCGACTGTAGTGGTAGGACGAATAGGAGTCCTATACTCATCACCAAAGGTTGGTTCTGTGGATCCCATATATGTTTCGATAAAATCTCTCTCGGGTAACTGTGGGACCTCTTCATCTATGATGTTCCCAAGGGAGTCTAAATGAAGAAAAAGTGGTTCGAGAGGGGTTACCGACACAGATGTAGTGTGATGAGTGGGATTCTCAACCGCAACCAAAGCACCTTCTGAATTGTCTAACGGAGGAGTAACAACACTCCCAGCGTCAGATTGATTTTCTACCTCTCCACGGTAGTTATCTTCTGGAGGGTTAGGAGGTAAGGGTTAGTAGCCTTTTAGAGGTATCCCTTGCATCCTACGTGATCGGAGAGAACCTTTATTTTCTACAGGCTCAATTTTGGAGAATAACAGTACACACTGAAAATCTAAGGCCAACTAACAAAAAGAAACAGCATACGCTAAAAAATATAGGAATAAAAACCAAGCAAACAAGACCTCTCGATGATTGTACTAGTTGGTGATGAAATCCAATGTCGCGTGATCAAATCAATAAGGGGCTAGGATATGGCAGAACAGTTACAATGGCGACCTTCTTAACGGACTTTCACCTTGGTGCAAGCTTCCATGCAGTAATTGTGGATTTACCCTCCAAGGAGCCCAAGTGAGTTTGACCAATGTTTGTTATAGGTATGGTGAGACTTCCCTTCATCATCACCTCATGTAAGTACCTAAGGATTATGGAAACTAAGGACACCAACTCGCAGTCAGCCCCCGGGTGGGTACAGTCGACAGTTTGATCCGAACGTATGGGCAGGATAACAAGTCTGAAATCAACTCGAGAGGCTTCCACACATAATCGTGGGTATACCCTCAAGTGACCCCCAATATACGATCCAACCACTACAAACAGTTGAACCACGGAGGGATAATCTCCGTAACTCACCTGAATGTGACCTCGTGTGTAACCCCTGTGTGAGAGGGGGATCCCAGAAAGCTTATGTGACAATTGGATTTGACTCTCCCTATCTCAGGATGCTCATGTTTGTTTTGAAAACTTTGGAGAGTTGTACTCATAGCCTAATTCAAAGTGCTAACCCTAGTCTAATGTTGGTGGAATATCCTAAAAAAAAAATGTTCATTTTACAACTGTTCTTTACTCAAAGGGTGTATGACAATGAAATTGATTAGCATTCATTTTACAACTGTTCTTTACTCAAAGGGTGTATGACAATGAAATTGATGGTATGATAACTCAATTCCCAAAAATGCACAAGAAGATGAAAGGAAATCATTTCTTTCAATGAATTCCTATTGAAGGGAAGAAGAAAATTTGTTTTCACTATCAAACACTAATATGCAATGTCCTCAATCAATTTGTTTCTCACTCAAACCCAATGTAATGCTAAACATTTCATAAATTCATTCTAATATCCAAACCAATCACTAAAATATGTTCTTTTGCTTATATGTGAATGATAATCAGATGTAAGACTTCTAAATGTCAATCAGACTTCAGGATTAAACAATCAGAAGAAAACTTCACACACACACAAAAACAAATACACTCTCATCATGAAATAGATGAGAAGGACAAAGATAACAAAATTTGCAAACAAGAACCAAAAAAAAAAACCTCAAACAAAAGAGAAATGATGGAAAACTGACCTCAAAGATCAAATGAAAAGGTTCACAGACCTTTGGATTTCCTCACAAAAGTTTTCACTCGGTCAAATAAAGGAGAAGAAAACAACAAGTTAACTCTAGGCCAGCAAAGACAAAGAGTGACTTCAAGGTAAGGAAAGAAAATGTCAAATTCCCAAACAAGAGGAGATCAATCCTTAGAAAATAGGGTGTTGAAGGCCAATACCAAGATGGACTGAGAGTATGAGACTCTGAGCAAATGCCAAAACCAAGAAATATCTTCAGAAGATGAAAATTATGGAGAATTTCTTACAAAAATGGGGTAGCTCTCTGGTGTAAGGGACACTAGAGTGTTCCAACACTCTGTGTAAGGATAAAGGGGAGTGCTAGTGCTCTGACAACAACAGGGGGGAGCGCTCTACTCCAATAACTCAGAAAAATGCCCAGAAACTCAAAAAACCAAGGAAATTCAGTCAATCAGGGTGATCATGATGACATAAAGAGGTAATCAAACAAATCGAAGAATCAAAATGACAATATGGAGAATATCAAATTAGTGGGAAAAGGGCCAAAACAATATCTCGGAATGGAAACAAAAATCAGAGCTCCTCCCCAGTGGAGTCACCAATTTCTATTGTAGGTGAATCCCCCTGTAGACAAGTGGATTCCCTCTTGGTCTCTAGACTCCTAAGGCCAAGACATAAAAGTGTTTAACATGGACACTGACTTCCTTTTAGATCTAATCAAGCTAATAAATGAAAGAGAAGGAGAAATATATGTACCTTACTAGCGATGTTTGTCCTTACAAAGTCCTGGATGAGCTTCGATCCTGAGCTCTCTGATAGGTCCTGTAAAACAAACAAAGGTACAAAATACTTCCTACTCTACTGAGATTAGCTCAAACATAGATCCATCTAATGCAGACAAACTCATATGGAAAAAGCATAAGTTTGAAAGAAACAGGCCAAGCATTGATTATATTAATGAAAACAAGTAAAAGTACTTACAATCCTTTGAATGAAGGTGCAACAGCTTCTTCCAGTTCTCCTTGTCCAACCCCTTTGCTCAAGTAATCTACATTGATTACTTTGATGACATCTCACTCATGAGATCATAAGTTTCACATCTCCAATATTTTCCATGTACCTTTCACCATG
Organism: Picea engelmannii; assembly: GCA_009831015.1. Lineage (NCBI taxonomy): Eukaryota > Viridiplantae > Streptophyta > Pinopsida > Pinales > Pinaceae > Picea > Picea engelmannii. Next base: position 26,370 of record ML844062.1, on the reverse strand, counting down.
AGAAGGCCTCCTTATATAACCTTGGAGAGGTCCAACCACTTGAGAGATCTTTGGGATAAGTTGAAGATTCCTCTCCTTCAGTTGAGGATCTTCCCTAAGATCATGCCTTGACCATGTATTCGAATCCAACTACCTTCAAGAATTGAGGGATTCATCCCTTATTTGCCTCAACAAACCCAAAACTTTCTCAGAAAAGGGTAGCTCTCCCCCAAAAGGGTGCACAAGGCACTCAAACACTCCCCCAAAGAGGCTCAAGGAGCGCTAACACTCCCTGACAATGGGTAGGGGAGTGCTCCTCTCCAAAATCCATTTTTTAGTGGTTCTTTCAATGTCAAAAGGTTTGTACTCCCTATCAAGTGACTTCTCTTCTTCAAAACTAGTCTTTGGGGTGTCTTGAGTGTCTTTGTGATGTCTTTAGAGGCACGACATAGGTAAGATGGCAATATGATGTTTTTGACACTTGCAACACTTGTAGTCAAGATGTGACACTTACGCACAAGATGCGACACTTACAACACTTGTAATTACGACACTTGCGACACTATCAAAGTGAGTAATTTTGAGGTGTGACAATCTTGGATTACAGATTTGTATGATATTGTTTCATGATCCATGATATAATCATAATATATGATAGTGGGGTTTTTAGATTTATGCTTTCCCGGTAAAAACATCTTTGTTATGTGTGATTGATCCTTCTTATTGATATTGCAATTAGTGATCGTGTTTTAAATTCTACAAGAATATTAGTAGAAAAAATTTTGTATTTAATAGTGGCATATAATTGTTAGATCAGGAGAATTCAAGAAATACATAATTTGTATTCAAATTTCTACATGGTATAAGAGCGCAAAAGATTGCAGGAGCTAAGTTTGTGACTAGATAGAATTTGAATTTGCAGAAAGAATTTCTTGGTGCTACAACTGATTCAAGATCGAAATGGATTTCAATGGCTTGAGGTTAGAGTATGCACTCAAGGGAAGCTCGAATTATATTTCTTGGAAGGATAGGATGGAGGCAGTACTCGAAGACAATGGATTGAAGGAATTCATTGACAAATATGTTCCTAAGCCAGATGTTGCAGATGCTGAAAATATTGATGCATGGAAAAAGAAAGTGGAAAAGGCGAGGAGGATATTTTTGGAGGGAGTAAGAGACCACATTGTCTCAAATATCCATGGGAAAGCCACACCATATGCAATGTGGAAGGCTTTGACGGATCTATTCCAAAACAGCAGTGACCATAGGAAATTGGCGCTCAAAGATAAACTAAGGAAGATCAAGATGGAGAGGGGCGACTCCATTCCAAAATATCTCACGAAGTTTGTCCAATGTCGGGATGAGCTGGGGAGTGTGGGAATAACAGTCGTTGATGATGATTTGGTCATCTTGGCACTCCTAGGAATTTCCAAGAGTTGGAACAGTTATCAAGTCTCTGTCAATGGAAGGAAAAAATTTCCAGTTTGGGAATGACTATGGTCAGATCTAGTGCATGAGGATTTTAGGCGGAACACTAGAGATGGATATTCATCAAAGCATGATGATGAAGAGGATTATGCTTTGGCTACAAAGGCAAGGAGAGGGAAGGGGCAGAAATTCCATTCAAATTTTGAGTCTAAAGTCAAGAAGCGGGATTTGTCCAAAGTGAAGTGTTTTCACTGTCACGAACATGGGCATCTCACTACTAATTGTTCGCAGAAGAAGAAGAACAAGAAGGTTGTTGGAGCTGCAGCTGGTGAGGCCCTTGCCTCACAATTTTAACTTGACTTCTCTTTGATCGCATGCATGGCTTCAAGTGCATTGGAATCAGTGTGGTATTTGTATAGTGATGCTTCCTTCCACATGACGGGAGATAAGGACCTTTTTAGTGACCTGGAGGAGAAAGATCTCAAAATGCATATAGAGATGGGCGATGATGGATGATAAAGTGTGATTGGTATTGGTACCATTAACTTTTAGAGGGAGTAAAGTAAACCATTTCAATTGAAAGATGTTATGCATGTTCTAGGTCTGAAGAAAAACCTGATCTTATTCGCAATGTTGGAGGACATAGGCTATGACATTGTTTTCAGCGATGGAAAATATTTCCAACAACATAAAACAATGGGTCAATTTAAGAAGATAGCAATTCGAGTTAAGAATCTATACAAGCTAGAGGTATATGGTTTCTTTTCCATGATGGGCAAGGCAGAAAAAGTGGTGAGTCGGGATGAGGGAGAATTATGGCACAAGCGATTGGGCCATCTTCATCATGGATCCTTGAAAATCATGCAGCAAATATCTATTGGACTTCCAATGGGAACACTTGCTCAGTTAGATCAGTGCAAGGGTTTCACCATGGGGAAGTATGTAAAGTCCACCTTTCATGAAAAGGAGAACCGTGCTTCGGTGATCCTGAAGAGAGTTCACATAGACGTGTGTGGACCATTCTCGGTTGCTTCAACAACAAAACATAAGTATTATGTTATTTTTGCTGATGGATTTTCTCGTAAATGTTGGATCTTGTTCATGCAAAATAAGGATCAAAGATTCTCAAAGTTCTATGAGTTTAAAAAATTGGTGGAGAAAGACTCAGGGAACCAATTTAAGGCTCTGAGGAGTGATAATGGTGGAGAATACATCTCTAACGAGTTCAAAGACTTCTACAGGAAAGAAGGAATTCAAGGGTCGCAGAGAGGAAGAACAGAATGATCGTGGGTGCAGAACGAGCGATGTTGCATGATCAGGGTCTACCAATGCATTTGTGGGTGGAATCATGCAATACTGCGGTTTATGTGCAAAAACGTTGTCCTCATAGAGTACTTGGCATTAGTAAACCTGAAGAAAATTTCACTGGTAAGAAACATGATGTTTCTCATTTTAAGATTTTTGGCTCATCTGTTTATGTGCATGTGACCAAGGATGCCAGGAAGAATTTGGTATTTTTTTGGGGTACAAAGAAACACCCCATAATTATCGTGTGTATTTTCCTAACAGTAAGATGACTATTATGCGACAGGATATAAAATTCGATGAGGGGAAAGCCATGTGGTTGTCTCTTGAGAGGGAGATAGACTTGCATGCAAAGGAGAAATTGATGGTTCCCAAAGATGAGTCTCAAGATGTGGATCAGCCACATGAGGAGGTTCATGGAGTGGAGGAAGCCACTCAATAAGATCCATCCATCATAAATGGAAGAAAGCGCACCACGAAAAATGATAGATTGAGACTAGATGTTGCACAGAATGTAGGAGGCCCTACTTCACAGTGCAAATAGAGACAGTTTCCTGATCGATTTACTGGATACATGGATCTCATGAGAAAATGTATTGTGACTAAACCATATTCCTTTCAGGAAGAAATGCAGGATCCCACTTGGGTTGATGCAATGGTGGAGGAGTATGACTCCATTTTCAAAAACAGTGCATGGGAAATTGTCCCAAGACCAGTCGACAAATCAATGGTAGGTTCTAGATGGATCTACAAGGTAAAGAAAGTTGATGATAGGAGTGTGGAGAAATAAAAGGCCAAGTTTGTGGCTCGGGGCTTCTCACAGATCGAGGGGATAGATTATGATGATACCTTTGCACCTGTCGCAAGGTACTCTTCCATAAGATCCATCCTTTCACTCTCAGTGCAGATGGGCTGGTACATTCATCAAATGGATGTAAAAACTGTGTTTCTCAATGGGATCATTGAGGAAGAAGTGTACATTGAGAAGCCATAAGGTTTTGATACCTTTGATAGGGAGTTGCATGTGTGCAAACTCAAGAGAGCGATGTATGGGATGAAGCAAGCACCTCGTGATTGGTACACTCAGATAGACAGCTATTTCACCGGACTGGGCTTCACCAAAATTGAAGCGGATGCAAACCTATACTAAATTGTGGTGGAGTGTAAGATTTTAATCATTTTTCTTTATGTTGATGATTTAATATCGACTGGTGATGAGAAAACAATACATTCATGCAAGGAGGACCTTGCAAAGGAGTCTGAGATGAAGGGTTTGGGCCTCCTTCATTATTTACTTGGTTTGGAAATATGGCAGTGAGATGGTGAAATTTTTGTGTCTCAAGGAAAGTATGCAAGGGAGATACTGGCTAAGTTTCACATGGAGGGTTGCAAACCCATGGATACTCCTCTTGTAGGAAACTAGAGGAAAGAGGATGCTACTTCTGGAGAGGTAGTGGATGCTACTGTCTATCGACAGTTAGTGGGTTTGCTAATGTATCTAGTGAACATGAGACCAGACATTTGATATGCAGTTAACCAGCTGATTCAAGCAATGGTTAAGCCTACCAAGCTCTTTTTGAAAGTGGGGAAGCATGCCCTAAGATTCCTGAGGGGAACATCTAAGTATGGCTTATGGTGCAGACAGACGAATGAGGTGAAGTTGCATGGCTTCATGGATGTAGATTGGGCGGGTAGCCCAACGAACAGAAAGAGCACATCAGGGGGTATCTTTGGTATCAGATCTATAGTTGTTTCTTGGTACAACAGGAAATAGAGATCTGTGGCACTCAGTTCAGCAGAAGCAGAATAGATGGCAGCGAGTCAAGCTGCATGTGAGGCTATCTGGATGAGAAATATCTTGGTTGGTTTGTTTGGTTCTCATTTAGATCCAATAGTGATTCATTGTGATAATCAGAGTTGCATTAAACTCTTAATTAATTGTGTGTTTCATGATAGATCTATGCATATAGATATCCGGTATCATCATCTCAGAGATTGTGTGCAGTGGAAGATCATGTTGCTTCAGTACATTCCTACGGAATATTAGGATGCAGACATTCTGACGAAGGCGCTCACCAGGAGAAAATTCGAATACCATAGAGAAAGGATTGGGGTGAAGGATAATCCCTTTCTTGTTGAGATTGAGTGTTGAAAAGTCAACAAGAAATGTGTGTCTAATTTATTTTTCCATTAAATAAATTGGACAATAAATATTAATCTATTATCTCATAATTACTTGAAAATAGTTAACTAAAATGGAAAATCAGTTAGCTATAGGAAATTCGAGTTCAAAGGTTGATTGGTGGGACATCCAAGTCGAATTAGTTGTAACTGAGTGATTCGAAGTTGTAACAGAGTTGGATGTGTAGTTATGTGAGTTGTGAAGTAGTTTAACTCAGTTAAGTGAATTAAGCTCAATTGTACTAGTTGTAACTGAACTTACACTAGTGAGAGATCAGTGAATTAATTATTAATTAATTCACAATCAGTGATCTCACATGCAACTGAAGATTTACCATTGTTAACTACATGCATGTCAGATCCAGTGGAGACCCAGTTGAGATAATAGGTGAAAGGGGCAGTTTGGCTATCAGTTGTGATTTGAGTGAAGTGCACTCATGCAATCACACACATAGTGGATGTGCCCATGAGGAATGCACAACCTAGGCAAGAGGAATTTGAATTCATTTGTAGGTTTTCCATTAGCAGGGATTTCACAGTGGAGGCAGGTTGTTTGGAGGCAGTAAATTGGAACATGCATTTGCCAATTTTTGTATGACAGTGTGAGATGATTGTTATTGTATTGAGAGATCTTGGATTAGAGATTTGTATGAGATTGTTTCATGTTCCATCATTCTACTTATATTTCAGGGCGGTTGGATGGGGCAAGGACAGGTGGTTGTAGCCACCTTCCGGTTGTAACCAGAGAACATAGAGGGTTGTAGCCTCATTTTGGTTGTAGTCAGAGAATTGAGGAGTTGGAGCTTCCCTCAGGTGGTAGCCTGAGAAACTAGGGGGTTGGAGCCTCCTTCCAGTTGCAGCTGGAAAACAAAGGAAATTGGTGCTTCCAATGAATGTAATTCTTAAAGACATATAAGAAAAATCATTATGTGGTTTTCTCGCGCTTTGGGTTTCCACATAAAAACATTTTTGTACTGTGTATGTGTATGATTGCTCATTTTTTCATTGTTTATTTACTCTGAAACTATTGGATGATAATGCTACATTGATACAACACTTGCATTTTATGGTTAAAAATGATTAAATTGCTCTATTATTGATTCACCCCTCCTCTCAGTAATCCAACACAACCTCCTAGTGCGCACTACAGAAGGAGAACTCAGTGTCTGTACAAATGAAATGATCCATCCTTGTATTTATACTAATATGGGCGTTTGTCTGGGGACGACTTCTTATTCTGGGTCTTCACATTTACTTTATTATTTATGTGGGTCGACTTCTATTCCTAGAAATTACATTTCCACTTTAATTATTTCCTATGGGTTGACTTCTCTTCTTGGAAATTATATTTCCACTTTAAATATTTCATGTGGGCTGACTTCTCTTATGTGGTATTCTATTTCACTTTATTCTTTTTCGGGGTGTTCTTCAACTGTTCAACGGTCTTCCTTTGACTTCTTGGAATCTTCTTCTTCTCTAAGAAAATTTGTCCAGGAGGGAATACCTCCCACAACTACCAAAACATCAACAACTTGAACCTTACTTGTAGAGTTAAAATGAGTTTTGATGTACTTGACCATTATACTTTGGTAAATACAAGCTCTAGGGTAAATGTAATGGGTTATTATGAACACCTTCTCGATTCTTTTAGAGTTTATCTTGGTCCTCCTAGGGTTTCTAGGTAGAATCATAGGATTTCCATTTGTAGCATTGAAGCTCCAAATTATCATATTTCAAGTTATACCTGAGCATGATGTATCTTTGGGTTCAAGTTGGCGAATATATTTTTTTGATCTAAAACAAATAAGAAAATTATGACTACCTATTCTAATTCTCATTTTATTTCCATTGTATGAAATTAATTAATTGATAGAAAAAAAAAATTAACTTACTTAGACTAGAGGATTTCATCTAAGACCCTGCACTGCAACTGCCATAAGAAAAGAAACTAGTCTTAAGATTTTCTATTAAAATGCCAAAAAAAGAGAAAGAACCTTTCAAATTTAGATTTTAGCATACCCACTTATGTACCTAGATTCATAGGCTTGTTTAGAATAACTATGATCATGTTTGTATTCTTATTCAAAACAAAGTATTATAAGCTTGTTATTCGAGGGATTAATGTTATTGTTACTACAATGATTAATTATTATATGGTTTAACCCCGTTCTTGTAATAGTATTCTAAAATTCTCAATTCACTCCTCACAATTTCCATCTATTCTCCCAATCTCTCCACTTGGGTTTGAAGCACCCATGAACACGATTTTTTTCCTCGACATTCGCTTAGTACACTCCAAATTTCATCACATTAATCCTCTAGATGTTATCCAGTGGCTACATAAGGTTACTCATGATGTTGTTAACATTTAACATCATAAGCATGTATAGGCTAACAAAGCATAATATAAGGAGTTAACATGCACCCTCGAGAACAAATTCTCCTTTGTTATTTACATGGGACACATGCCTAACTTGTGCCACTTGTCCCTAGAAGTCTTGGATATTTGGAAATATGAAAATAAATGAAATTTTTTAAATTTTTTATTAGGTTATATTAAAAAACTTAAAATAATGTTATATTTAAAAACTAAATAATAATAATAATAATTAATAATGACACATTGAATGGTATATACAACTTTTTCTATAAATAATAGTATTTTGTATAAATGGTATCCTTTAATGATCCTTCTAATTCTACAAAATAATTATTACATGAATGGAAAACGCATCCACAAACAAAGAAACATTCAACAAAATTATCTTAATATATTTTGTATCTTGATCCTGATAACTTTTGTATTTTGATAAATCACTTGTAACTAGAGAGTTTTTTTTTTAATGTGTACAACCAATCCTACACATCCATATAACTCAACAATCATAGTAATCTATCCATGCATGTCATGATGGCCATGTGAGATGAACTTTAAAGTTAATTCATGTCTTCATATTATTATTTTAGAAAATAATTACATTTTTTTATGATTATTATTTAATAAATAATAATGGTAGTAATGCTATTTGAATATATTTTTAATCATTATTTATATTTTTTTTAAATTCTCAAATCTCATTAATTCTTATTTTTAATGCATTTATACTTAAACAATTCTATGAAATTATACTATTTGCTTATTAGTTTTTTTCTTTTAATAAAGATGTAGATAAATCTTTCATTAATTTTTATTAGTCCCTACCATAGATATATAGGGATTATAGCGATCGATAATTCATTGACTACATATTAGTTTGTCCTTTGACTAGAAATATTTGCATAATACCTATTGTTGGAGATACGGAATTAAAAACATATATTTTAATATAATAAAAAGTACCATATATGTATTGATCTGATTGGATAAGAGATTGGAGGTCTTATTGCCAGCTTCGTTATTCCCAATGTTTTATATGGCAACATATCCAAACTTTTTATCATATACAGTCTTTTTGAATAATATTTTTTTCGTATGTATTGCTTGAAGGTGGATTAATGCTAGCATTAGTTCGAATGTTTGTATTAGCATTTTCTGCTAGCTGAATATATCCCTAAGTTTTTATTTGTTCTAATCATATTGAAATGTTTTGATATCCAAGATTTATAGTGATTGAGAATTCCAAAGTTTATAAGGTCATTGCCGCATGTATTTGTGTTGAAATGTATTGACACTTTTTTCGAGATGATTCAATAGGCATGACAACTTAAATGTTTACATGACGTGAGGTCCTCCAACAGGCCTGACAGCTTAAATGTTTGCATACCGCGAGGTCCTTAGATAGCCTAATAGCCTTAAATGTTTATCTAAATACGCTTCTTAGAGTACATTTTTCCTTGAAATTTTCCATACAATGTTGTAGTGATTTTGCACAGTGTTGTTGTTCACTACCAGTTGAATAGGCATTGCATGTTTCATCCTTCTTCTACCTTTTCAATGCAATTTCGTCATCGTTGAAGCTACATACATTGTTTACTGGTTCGATGAGTGCTTCTTCTTCATTGGTTTGTCGGTTGTTGCTTGTTGTTGTTTCGTTCGCGATTCAACCTACACTTCTGCATTTCATCATCTCAGAGTAAGTTTCCATGCCATAGTTTCATTTTCTATTCCTTGTTTATTGTTTAGTGTTTGCAGTTTGCAAGTAAGAATGTTTCCTTATTTGTAGTGGCATGGTCGTCATATGTTTCCAGTTCCTTTTGTGCTTCGGCTGCAATTTCATAATCATTGGAGGTACATATGTTGTTTACTAGTTCGGTGGTTCTTGTTGGTTCATTGGTTCGTGGGTTGTTGGTTGTGTTTGTTTGGCTCAAGTTTATGCTTTGGGGACTTGGGGGTGCAGTTTGGCCTGTTGGTGCTTTCTCGTTGGTTTGGTGCTTGTTTTTTTCTTTTGTTTGATTCGGCCTTGTAGGGTTGGGGTCCAGTGCCAATGGTTGGAGGTGTTTTTTATTTTTTTGGATTATTATTATTTTTGGGGGTGCTTTACGGTGTTCGGCCCCTGCACCCACGAGTCGACATGAAGTTGTGTTATTTTCCCTGTCTACCGAGGTCGATATTTGTTCTGCTGTGATATTTTGTCGGTGCTTCAGTGCTAGCATGAAAGAAAATAGTTGCATGCAAAATTGTTCGAGAATTACATGTGAAATTGCAATATCCGTTGTTTTTTTGTTAGAATAAAGCATATGCAGGCTACATTTATAAGCCATGTATTGTCAAATGTGCCCATATGAAATTACATGTTCTTTGTCCTCTACACAGACTGGTCTGCGCATGATACAGTTTGTGTTGTACTTGAGATATGATATGTTCAACAAATATTCTACAAGATTATATTTCGATGTCTAGAAGCATGTCTGGGTAGTTTTCCACGGAAAACCAAAATCTTGTATCATGGGCATATCAGTCTATGTATAGGATAAAGAACATGTATTTACATCGGTGGAAGCATATCTGGATAATTTTCCATGGAAAACCATAAATCGTTTAGCTACGACCATGCAATTTCGTGATATTTTGTGGCTTGTAATATATTTTGGGCAGGGAAAAAAAATTACACATTTATAGCTATGGATGGAGAAGCGCAAAGGTTCATGTTTATACCTATCTTTTAGACTATTCGTTGAGTTTCTTTTACTGTATGTACATATTTCTTGTTTTCCGGTGCATACCAGCTTCCATTCATGTTCATTGTATTTTGTGCGTTCCCACATTCAAACAAACAGAATAGCTGGAGAAAACGATGGAGTCTTGACTGCATCGGTTGAAGAGGATATAGAAAGGTGCATGCTTGTACTATTATTTCATATTGCATTGTTTTGTTTTTCATTTATTGTTTGTATATGTGTTCACCTAGTTTACTATATGTACATGTTGCATGCCTTCCTACATGGTAACTTATCTTCATTACATGCCTTCCTGCATACTAACCTGCTTCATGTCCATTGTGTTTTCGCTGCATTGCTACATTTAAAAAAATAGAATGGTTGGAGAGGATGATGGGCTCTTTTGCGGGTAAATAGCCTTGTTTCTCTTTCTTTTACATGTATGTCTTCATTATAAGTTATCTTCATTACATGCCTTCCTGCATACTAACCTACTTCATGTCTGGTTTTTTTCGCTGCATTAATGCATTTAAAAAAATAGAATGGTTGGAGAGGACGATGGAATCTTTGGTGGGTAAATAGACTTGTTTCTCTTTATTTTAGATGTATGTCTTCATACTAACTTGCCTTCATTTCCATTGCATATTCGGTGTTTCTACCTTGGAAAAAATAGGTTGGTTGGACAGGAAGATGAATTGTTCCGTGCAATAGTAGAGGGTTTTATGGTACAATCTTCTGAAAGGTATACCAATTGTGATGGTAAATTAAATATACAAACCAGGTGGGGGTATATAATATTAGACTTGAAAACGATGGCTTGGCAGCAATGGGCCTTTCTTCCCTCCCTATTTCTACTTTTTCCATTTTCTATTATTGATTTTGTTTTCCAATTCACCTGCTTAGTGTTCTTTCTGAAAATGCCTTGGTGTGCCAGTTGGAGGACTAACGGTTTCACATCTATGGTTGTGCTTCTAAATTATTCCATAGTTACCCACTTTTTCGATTGTGGGTGTCGGGCTGGCAGGTTCAATATTTCTCCCCTGGCTTCCGGGGGTCCGTGATATACAAATTGGTCGTGGTGCCCCACCCTCACACCATGTTTATTGTTAAACATTTTTCCAGTTAAAAAAATCAGATGCATACAATTCTACGGTTATTTAGTCCTTCATATGGACGATATACAGTGCATATGCTTGTTTAGTCCTGATGTTCATCTGCACATTCTTGCATCAGAAAAAGTTGTGCTAGTGACATAGGCATGAGTAGTCATTCATCCCAGACATCAACAGACTGACAAGGCCAAAGGTAAATATGCATACACTATGCTCTTACTATGTTTACCAAACAAATATCCTCGACTATATATTCATCTATGGAATGGTGAATATGTTGATGTCATCTGCAATACATGTTTTGCAGTTCATAAGAAGTATCAACAAGTACAAGCGAGATGTCGAACGTGCTACAAGTTCCGAAGACTAAGAGGTGTGGTTGCAAAAATCTGGCTCCATAGTTCATCAAAGTTATGTGTGTACTTGTAGATTTATGCCAGTGAAAGAAGAATACAAAAAAAAAAAAAAAACACTACCATTAACTTTAGTTTTCCTGTTAAAAAATTGTCACTAGGTCTAGAGTTGTAACATCCAATGTACTATCAATAGAGGGATTGAACAACCGCCAAACTAGGAAAGTGTTTTTCGGGGACATAATGGTCATCTATAGCACCTACTTGGACAAGGCAAACAAAACTAGATCCATTATGCATGCTAACATGACAGACAAGGAGGCCATGATGACAGTGACACTGACTATTCCTCCACAACTTGTCCAGAAACATGAAGAAAAGATATTGTTGGGTAATGGGATATCCATTACAAATTTTAATATATTGCCCAAAACAATATATGACCGTGGTGATTGTGATCGAATTATTTCTCTCAACGAAACAAGCATTGTGGAAAAAAAAATTGTTGTTTGTTCAGAATATCGTTTCGTCCCCGACTAGACTATTAGCCAGCTTGCACAGAGCACTGATATTTATCCAATTGGAACGATTGGCGCAACTGTCACACTGGCGAGAAAACTTGGCTCACAATAGATTCTCCATATAAAGGATCGAGAGTTGGACAACGACAAGGAAATGATACCGCTTTTCATATTCAGTTTTGTCCTTTACTTTCGCATGTGCATGTATCTTGGGTAAGTTACACAAATATTGCATTCTTCCATGTTGCAGCTGCAATTTTTCAATACGTATTCAAATTTGTTTTCATCAATGGAGCAACAATTTCATAAAAGGAAGATTTCGCTTGTTCTCTTCAAATATATAACAAAGAAAAGGGATGTTAGAGAAAGGATCTTTTGGACAACCCAAGCAACATTTGTAACAGAGTTGTGAGCAGATATAGTACAGGATCTGAAGAAACTAGCTATCTCTACAACTATTGTGCGTATACATCCACAAAATCATCCTCACTTTTCTTATACAAATAGCCTTCAACAAATTT
>ML844061.1:38139-50276 GCA_009831015.1 Picea engelmannii | reverse complement strand
CATTGATTTAAATTAGCTTTAGTCTGTTTTATCAATACATGGTTAATTGTTATCATTTATGTATTAATTTTTTCAATCTTTAAGAGTCTATTATCCCAAAAATTCATTTTGGACCTTATGATGAACTTATTATACTGAAGCTATATGGGATACAATTTACTCTTTGAATTTTTTCCTTTTGTAGATTGTGCAATGTTAATATTGTTTCTCATATAATTTCTGAATACGAAACTTTATTTGTATTGAACTAGCTTTAGATTGTTCTGCATATAAATTTTCATGTTATGTTTTCATTTATATGGTTCATTATATTTTGGTTCCTTTAATATCTATGGTTGATCATCTATTCAATTATTTTGAGTTTACATCTAATACTAGATAGTTGGTAACACCATTTACTGAGGATTGGAATTTCTTTCATTTTCAGTTATTTGGACATTCTAAAGTCACATGATATATAATTGTTTGTCCTTTTTTCATCATAAACTCGTTATGGAATATAAAAGACTTCTTTGAGTTTCTCCAAGAAGTATTGTGCTTGCCTTTGTCATAGGTTTACACTTGACATGGGTTAAGAGGAGCTTATACAAATACAGAGAGACGAATCTAGCTTAGTATTGTTGATCAACGTCAGGTTAGTTAGTTTATATTTTATTTTATTTGTTTATTTGAGAATGAATAATGATTGCATCATTTAAACGTTAAATTCTTTGACCATTATTGTTTTATCATTTACAATCTTATTTAATCATTGTTTATTAGTTTGGCATTTATTGTACAAAGACAATTTCCTTTATTTTCTTATTTTTATCCAATAGTTGAAAACAATTATTTTCACAAGGCTTTGCTTAAACCTTGTAAATTGTATATAGCTATTGTACATAAACATTGTTAGTTAATCATTTTTAATTAAAGTGTTGATTGTTAGAGTTGTATCTTAAGTTATTCCACATCTTTTAGTTGTTTTAGGATCTTAGTTTGCTAACGAAGCCATAAAACCCATCAGGGTAGATTATACCAAATGACTTGGGTTAAATAGACAACCTCGGACCAGATCTTCCCTTCCCATTGACAGTGTGTCATAAATGCCTATCAAAAAAGCACTGAAGTCCCAAAGTAAATAATAGTTGTCCATATCAATGTTTGATTAATTCCAGCTATCAAATTAAGTAGTGGAAGGATAGTGTAAGGATCAAATATGACCATTGATTTGGTTCTGGGAATCACACCAACCATCGGATCAACCCAATCCCGTGTTGACCACTTTGGTGTTGACCAAATCCAGAGGAAATTGGAACAACAATGATCTAGGCCTATGAACCCCCAGAGTCCCAAATTCCTGAAGTAAACGAGAACCGTCCATATCTTCGGGGAAATTAAAAACATGACCATTGATCTTCATAAGTGATCAAACACTCATTTGGCCTATCTCTTGTTCACCACCTGTGGTCGTATGGAATAAGAGAAATAAGGGTAAAAGAAGAGGCAATGCTTAAATCAATAAGCCTGTGGTTTTGCACATATGGTCACATGTAAATGGTTTGAAGGAAGCGCCTCATATAGAATTCATTTCTATAAACAACTTAAGGTCTGTAGAATAATTCGATAGAGATTAACACCATAACAATACAAAGAATCGGTAAAAGGATTGAATATGATTTGTTGGTGAACTAAGGACGTAGAAGAAGCAGGAGAACAATATAATGAGTCGATCCATGTCTGTGATCAACTCATGAAGACCAAAAAACTAATTCACAGTCATGATTAAGAGAGTTAAATAATGAGCATTATGAATAAAGGATAAAAGGAAAAATGATATTATTTAAAGTTTAATATTATCATTTAAATGAAAAGGTACAATGGTTCAATATCAAAAGATGCAATGATTCAAATTCATACCAGTTGGAAGACTATGTAAACAAGAAAGAATGGTGAGAAGAAAGGGTAGTTGAATTTGTTGAAGTATATATATTTATATATAATGGATTTAATAAAGGTTCATTCTATGAGGTTGGTGCCTATTTACAATCTTGTTATTGTATGAGGATTTCATTCCTCACATCTCAATTGGATATGAGATCAACAAGATGGGACTTGTTATGAGGGTTGGATTCTCATTTCTCAGTTGGATCTAAGAACTACAAGTTGTGTCTTGTAACATAGAGTTGAGTCTCTCATAGTTGCTTGAAGTTGAAGATATTCAAAGATTGATATTATGTATTCATTCAAGTTAAATAAATAAATAAAATATTTATTATTTTATATATGGTTGAGAAAATGAAATAAATATATGTTATTCAGTTAATTTATGAAAAGTGGAAAATTGTACAAAGTTTTGTGACACTGATTCACCCCCCCCTCTCTTAGTGTCAAGTGTACATTTCAAAAAAATTTACATATTTCTTTAAAAATTATTTTAACTCATGATTATTCATAGTCATTCTCATGCAACTCTCAGAGGCATAACCACATTTCCTTTTAACATGACAACATAGTACCCCTTCTCCTTTTCTCTTTCATCAATTTATACTAGCTTTTCCTGAGGAGATGGAACAGATCCTCCTCAAGATATTATTCAAACAAAATAGTCATGACTCTTCATAATAGAGTCATCCATGCATTCATGGTATTTATTCAATCCTGGTAAGTACAATTCTTTTCTTACTTCCCTCTTACTCAAGAAGTCGCACCATGCATTCAAGAATATAAGTATATACATATATATTATGTATGTGCTTTTCTTGCACATATTTACCTCATCCATTCACATTTATTTAACATCATCTAGTTTTGAGCTCACGGTCATTTACATGACCAATATCAAAAATATGATCATACCTAGGCTGCCCTCTTTACAATATAACAACCATAAAAAAGGTCATGCTTGTTTCTTGCTCTTTTATCGTTTCATATTATCTCTTTCTAAGGAATGGCATAATTCCTCCAGTTATTATCTAAAAAAGATACTCATACTGATGGAAGCAGACCAAAGTGGAAAGCAAGGTGATTTTGGGAAAGAAGGCATGCATGAGGAAGGCGACAACTGGAAGGAAGAGCAGCACGCGCACATGCATGGAAGACCTAATGACATTAAGGTTAGGGTTAGGGTTTTGGTAATGTATTGTAATGGTTGAAGAGCCAAAAACGTATAAATATAGTTATCTAGGTCTCATAGAGGGAATGATTTTTGTTGTAGTGAGTCGATAGAGATATAGAGAGATGAACACAAGAAAGCAAATGGTATGTAATATTTTGTTGTATGACCTACTTTTGTAATTTGCTGAGCTAGAGAGGTTGGAGGAGGGTATATACTAAGGGTTATATCGCAAGGCTGAGGAGCTTGGTGCGATCTAGTCCACCTTATAATAGATCTTAACCCGACGGAAAAGGATTGTAAAGTGTGTGGCATTGTAGTGACAGAACGACTATAATAAAAGAGATAAGAGACAAATATTTGTGGGCGTATCCTAGGGGGGTGAACCACGGTAAAATTTGTGTTATGTGATTTAATGTGTGTATTTATTTATTGTGTCAGTAGATATAGATGTGCTAAATGAATGAGTCATTGCATTTCCTTCATAATCGTAATGACAGTGTAGTCTGTTAATAAGCTATAATAGAACTTTCAGCATGCAGTTATTAGGTCTCCTACTAAATCCTAGGTTGTAAACACATGAGTATTGCAGCCACCCATTAAGACTATCTCCGGTGAGATGGCGCATTGCACCCTATGTGTTGTGTTACCTTCTGTTTTACCAGGAGGGTCGATAGTTTTAGAGGCTTTGTTGGAAATCCGAACATACATGAACCCTGGGTCACTCAATACAAACTCAGAAGGGATATATAAATAAAAATAACCAAAAAAATGGTTTTGTTTCCATTGGTAGGAATAATAGAGGATTGGGTAGATGGGATATGTTTAAGATCTGTAAGATTTGCGGGAGGCGGAGCAAGGAAATATTAAAACATATAAGAAAGAAATGAGCCACTAGAAGGGGATGTTGAGACCATAGAATCCCACAAAAGTAGAGATCGAAATATGGCTAAGGACAAAAGATATGGATTTTGCACAGAAAGATAATAGAAACCCTAAAATAATTGTTGGAATATTGGTTGTTGTCATTGATGTCAACCCTAGTCATGGATTTTGGACCACAAGATTGATGAAGGTATTTGGACATGAAGGACAATGTACATGCAGATACAACACCCATGGATGGATAGTATACATTATGTTGTTTCCGGTGGTATGTAGCACATCACGTGTATCCTCGTGGTTGAGGAGAAATGAATTTTTGAAGATGACAAAGTGAATTGAAGAAGGAAATACATGTAGGCCCTAAAGATAATTAAAGAAAAGAATTACAAAATAAGAAAGTATCAGGTCAGCCCTAATGCTAAAAGGAAGTGACATAAATGGTATAAATACATATCATTATACATTCATTTGATACACAAGTCAAATTTTAGAGAAATTAGAAGTAAAGAAGGTCGGATTTCAAGGGAGGATGAAGTCTTTTGGTGATGTGTTCTAAGGTATGTTATTTATAGGTCATCTTACCATTTTCTCTATAACGTTTTTTATAGAACGATTCAGATGGTTAAATTGCTATGGAATTGAGAAGACATATCAAGGTACTTGTGTTAAAAGGTTCATATCTTGATTCTCTATAATTATGGAGATACACATTGTACAAGATAGGGATTTTGACCAGTCCTAGAGCTAGTCAATAAACAGGTGTTCTAGATAAGACAATCATAACTTATTCATAGAGAATCCAAATGAAGTGGAAAAAATTCCATTGGAAATAGTACGGATTGTAGTTTCTTTTGTGTGAGTTTCAGAATCAGATGTTAAATATTGAGCATGGGGCATGTTGTACAAGTTTAGTCTCCTCAATAAACCAGAATTGAATAAATTCTACCATTCTTTATATAACTTCTTTTTGGGGAGGATTCAAGGAGTGAAACTTGGAGGAGTTTCAAAGAATACATTGAGTAATATTATATACAGGATTAGAGTATTCCAAGAATTAAAGAATTTCATAAATTGAATAAGTCTCAAGAAGCATTATCAGGTTCTATGTGATGATTGGTTGATGGTGATGATTTAATGTAAAGTTTTATTATCTCTCATATATTCTTGGGTGGAAGGAAGGGGAAAGGATGGAAATTTCAACCCTCTCTTGATATTGGAGGATTGTATCTTCCTCTTGGAGTTTTATCCCTCCCTTTACATTTGGAAGCTATAGCTACCTTTGGAAGTCATTACTTCTCTTGAACAATAACTATTGATTATTTCTCATATATTGTGCATGATGTATTATAGTGTATTGGTGTAACTCTTATATTATTGTTCATTGATCATTGGATATAATTGAATGGTTTAAGTATAAATTGATTTATTTTTTTAAATTGTACTTGATATTGATTCAACCCCCCTCTTAGTATCAACAATTGGTATCAAAGCAGGTTACCTTTAGTACATTTTAACCACTGGAAGGAAGATCCTAAGAAGAAATGGAATACAAAATTCCAAATGGGATTCCACCATTTGATGGAAGCGATTTTGAATATTGGAGTAACAGAATGGAAACTTACTTGAAATCTCTTGGGGAAGATGTTTGGTTCTTAGTTTCTTCAGGATACAATGCTTTGAAGAAACCAAAGACTGCAGCTCAGAAGGAAGAAAAAAGGAACAACAAATTGGCAATAGATACCATCCTGGATGGATTGATAGATTCAGTGAAATCCAAGGTGGGATCATGTGCATCATCGAAATATATTTGGGACAAGCTACAAGACCTTTATGCAAGGGAATAAGCAGAATAACAAGAAGTAGAAGTTGAAGCAAATTACAACATCTCAGATTTCAAAGAAGCAAATAGAGGTCATTTCTTTTTCTTTAATTATGAAGTAATGGGACATGTTGAATTTGAATGTCCTAATCCAAGGATTGAAAGAGATGACATTGAAGAAGAAAAGTCCAATGAAGAAGAAGAAAATCATGAAGAAGAAATTATTCAACAAGAAGATGAGAATCTTAAAAAATTGAAGCATGTTGAGATTGAAAGTAGCAAGCTCAAAGACACACATAGAAAACTAAGAAGTGAATTGGGTAGTTGTGAAAAGACAGTTGTAAGCTTGAAGAAACAATTAGAAGACTTTGATAAACTAAGAAAAGAAAACATTTCCTTGAAAACTCCACTCGAATAAGAAAGAAGAATAGGAGAAGTAAAGAATGTCCAAATGACGAAGAAAGAAGAAGATTGTGAGAAACTTGAACAAGAAGTTGTCTCATTGAGGAAGAGCTTAAGAAACTCTCAAGTGCCAAAGGACTTAACACATCTTGGATGCATGGGTGAAACTTCGTAAAAGGAAGATGCAAATACCAACAAGAAGGTTGAAGAAAGAGCTACATAGACAGTTGATGAGAAGTGGACCAAGATACCAGAAAGAAGGAATGATTACAAAAGATATGAATATCCAAGAAGACCTCATACCTTAAATAATCAAAGAAGCTTCAATTAGTATGAAGAAAACTACAGAAGAGTAGATCATGAATCCAGTTGGAATACATCACAAAGAAGGCCATTTACTCCAAGGTATCAAAATTTCTTTCTTGGTCATTGTTATACTTGCAAAAATTTTGGACATAAGGCAATTAATTGTAGAATCAATGAAAGGAACAAATACGCAAGAAACATGAATGGTGTAAATAGAAGATATGGAAATAATCATGGATTTGTCAACCGAAGTTATAATTCATTTTCCCCATTGATGGACAAAATTATTGTATGCTACAAATGCAATTATCTTGGTCACAAAGCACGAGATTGCAAATATATGAATGAAGATGTCCCTATGCCAACCACAATATGGAGAAGGAAAGAGATTCCAAACAATGAATATTGTCAAATAACATTAATCGCTAAAGAATGTAAAGAAGAATATGAATGGTACATAGACAGTGGATGTTCTTCACACATGATCGGGGATCAAGACAAATTCATCAACTTGAAGAGAAAGGGTGGAAATGTTGCATTTGGAGATGACTCATCTGCCAAAATACTTAGAGAAGGTGTAATATATCTTGGAATAAAAAATGTAAAAGAAAAGAATGTCCTATTGGTTGAATACTTGAAGCATAATATACTTAGTGTTAGTAAAATGTGTGATCAAGGATACACTCTTATGTTTGACTCACGAAAATGTAAAATCAGAGAAAATAACTCAGGAAGATTGGTTGCAACTGCAACAAGAAGACCAAACAACATATACATCCCAGACATGAAGAAGAGAGAGAAGATAGAAGCCACACAAAAGGAGTCCAAGGAAGAAAAAGTCCCAAAGACTAAAAATAAGGATGAAGTATTATTAAGTGCCACATGTTCAGGGGGAGAAGCCCCAAAGAAGACAGTTACCTTTTGTCATTAACATCAGGGGGATAATCCCTACCCTTTTCCATTGATGTCAAAGGGGAGAGAAATTGGATCATGACGATAGGGGGAGCATGAATGTTTCCATCAATGACAAAGGGGGAGATTTTTGGAAGATTGGTTGTTGTCATTGATGTCAACCCTAGTCATGGGTTTTGGACCGCAAGATTGATGAAGGTATTTGGACATGAAGGACAATGCACATGTAGATAAAAAACCCATGGATGGATAGTATACATTATGTTGTTTCTGTTGGTATGTATCACATCATGTGTATCCTCATGGTTGATGAGAAATGAATTTTTGAAGATGACAAAGTGAATTGAAGAAGGAAGTACATGTAGGCCCTGAAGATAATTAAAGAAAAGAATTAAAAAATAAGAAAGTATCAGGTCAGCCCTAATGTTAAAAGGAAGTGAAATAAATGGTACAAATACATATCATTATACATTCATTTGATACACAAGCCGATTTTCAGAGGAAATCAGAAGTAAAGAAGGCTGGATTTCAAGGGAGGATGAAGTATTTTGGTGATGTGTTCTAAGGTATGTTATTTATAGGTCATCTTACCATTTTCGCTATAACTTTTTTTATAGAATGATTCAGATGGTTAAATTGCTATGGAATTGAGAAGACATATCAAGGTACCTATGGTAAAATTTTCAGCTCTTGATTCGCTATAATTATGGAGATACACGTTGTGCAAGATAGGGCTTTTGACCAGTCTTGAAGCTAGTCAATAAACAAGTGTTCCGGGTAAAAAAATCATAACTTCTTCATAGAGAATCTGAATTAAGTGGGACAAATTCCATTCGAAATAGTACAAACTTTGGTTTCTTGTGTGTGAGTTTCAGAATCAGATGTTAAATATTGAGCATGGGGCATGCTGTACAAGTTCAGTCTCCTCAATAAACCAGAATTGAATAAAGTATACCATTCTTTCTATAAATTATTTTTGGGGAATATTCAAGGAGTGAAACTTGGAGGAGTTTCAAAGAATACATTGAGTAATATTATATACAGGATCATATTATTCCAAGAATTGAATAATTTCATAAATTGAATAAGTCTCAAGAAGCATTAGCAAGTTCTATGTGATGGTTGGTTGATGGTGATGATTTAATGTAAAGTTTTATTATCTCTCATATATTCTTGGGTGGAAGGAAGGGGAAAGGATGGAGAGTTCAACCCTCTCTTGATATTGGAGGATTGTATCTTCCTCTTGGAGGTTCATCCCTCCCTTTACATTTGGAATTTTTAGCTACCTTTGGAAGTCATTACCTCCCTTGAACAATAACTATTGATTATTTCTCATACATTGTGCATGGTGTATTGTGGTGTATTGGTTTAACTCTTATACTATCATTCATTGCTCATTGGATATTGTCACATACCCACTACCTAAATCGGATTTTTCTGGTCTTCTGTCGAATCAGAAGCCCTAAATATCCATGGAGGCCCAGCGTAAGCTGGCTATTTCTCTCTCTCTCCGTTCCCATGTGATCACGGGTCATGATCACAGTTCAAATGAACGCAGTGTCTTTTGTATTTCACGTATCGGTGCTACAGTAGTGTCAAACTATTCGTCTTTGCAACCGTCGAACCCCGACAGGGCTAGCGACCGGCCAATAGGGATGAATCCCAACAGGGCTAGAGAATAGCCAATGAGAACAGGCCCCGTCGCACGGTTAAGTGGAGTACAGGTGGCAGAGGGGGAAGTGCGACACGGTAGCTGACAGGACAAGAGGGGGCCCCACTTCACACACCACACTATTTCAGACCCCCCCCCCCCCATTAAAGGCAGAATGGAGAGGGGGGTCTGGAATCCACCTAAGCGTCGTTGATCGTGATGAATTAATCTCGATCGTTCGGGAGTTGTGCGTCCAATTCCAGACCCCCCCCCATTAAAGGTAGAATGGCAAGGGGGCTCTGGAATGAAACCTCAGCCGTAGATCTGGGCGGGTGGACTCTGGCCATCCAGATCTGCTCGTTACTTATATAATTGCGCATTCATGCCCCAGCTTAAAGTTGACATCTCTTCCTCACATCAGACGGTCATTACAGACCCTGAGATTCCCCGAAGGAATCTAGTTCGTTCATTGAGACTTAGCCACTTGCTATCGTCTCGTCATTATGGGTCGGGATTTGTCAAGCCAAGAGCCTGAGTTTTTGTCAACGGAACTCCCGAATCCCTGATCCCCAATTTCCTGAAATGGGTAATCTCTCAACACGTCACCTCCTTAAATCAGATGGTACACAACTGCTCCGGGGTTTCCACCCCGGAAAGTCCCGATCCCTTGTCGCCAGGACTCCCGATCTCACGATTCTCGATTTCCTGAAATGGGAGATCTCACGACGCATGGCCTCTGTCAATCGGACAGCTCAAATCTATCTCGGGGTTTTTACCTTGGAAAATCTTGAACTCTTGTCAACAGGAATCTCGATTCTGCAATTTTCGATTTCCCAAAATGGGAGATCTTACGACATGTGGCCTCCATCAATCGGACGACCCAGATGCATCCAAGGTTTTCCACAATGGAAAGTCTCGATCTCTTGTCAACAGGACTCCCGATTTCACGACTCCCGGTTTCCCGAAATGGGTGATCTCTTAACACGTGGCCTCCGTTAATCAGACGACTTAGATCTATTTTGGGGTTTTTCACCCCTATACACTGGAGTCTTAACCCTCAGGTAACTTCTGACAGATCCAACGGCTGTCGGGTTTTTTAGCCGAGATCTGACGGCTCATATTGGTTCCTACCTGTGCATTCTTCCACGACTCCCTGGACGTGGAAAAGAACCACGGTCCAGATACTCTCATGGACCTTGGGGATCTACGGTCCTAAACTCTTCGCTACCCACGAAGACACAGGAAAACAAAGTGGTAAGGCATTTAACGCCCTACTTTCTCCTACTAATCTAACGATCGTGGGTGACCGTAGATTCCCCGACGAAATCTCATCCGTCAATCACCACCTATCAAGGTTAAGGAACTTAACACTCCATCTTCTCCTTCCGATATGACGGTCATGAGTGACCACAGATCTCCTGACGAAATATCATCTGTCGATTCGATATTCCATCCTTATGCTGCCATCTCGGGTTTCCAAGAGGATCGTTTCTCCTCAGGCAGGGTTACTAAGGCTTTACGCCTTCACATTTACTTTCCAGGTTCTTGATGAGCTTTTCAAGGAAGGTATCTCTATGGGGAGATTCACTCAGGGTACTATTTGAGGCAGATAAGGGTATCGCCCACCCGAGAACCAGACATGAAGTCTAAATTAGATCAGTACGCATGTAAATAACAATTCATGAGGACATATGCCATATATAGTCTCTTCCATACAAACATACAACTACTAGTACTGATCAAAACATCCTACATGCATTCTTACAATGAATTCATTCACAGTTTCACAGCTTATGGGCATAATCATCAGAATAAACATATATATATATATATATATATATATATATATATATTTCAAGATGCCAGAGGCAAAACACTTATCAGAAATAACACCAGGGGTTATGCAACTACTGAGAGGGGTGCTCGTTTCCACCCAACCGTAGGCTTAGCGACTACCAGCAGATTTACCACTAGCCACCCCCAAGTTGAGACCACGATGTTGTGAGACTGTGTCTCTGTCTGCCAGTGACCAGGAGTGAAAGTTACTCTCCTTCCTCTCTGCTATCACTTACTCTGTGTATTGCCAGAGTTCTCCCCTCACGTCTGCCCCCAATCGCTTCTACTCCACGCCTTATCCTCTTGCGAGGTTGCATGTGGCGTGATTTCCCTCACGCTGGTCAGTCATGATGGCTCTACGGATAGGCGATTCACCTCCCCGTCCCTCATTAAATTTCTGAGGATCCATCTACCTGCCAGCCGGCGAGACATTTAATTCAGGGCCAGTGAGCCACTTTTGGTTTTTTGGGCCAGTGGAGTCCAAATATGGTATTAATTCTCAGTGGAAGTTAATGCCACCTTTCCAGGTGCCTTCCACCACCATCGTGGTCTCTTTTTCTGCACATCCCCTCTCAGTAGTCCTGCAATATAAATTCATAATGTTATTCACATTTATTGACCTTTTCCATAAGGTCCATTCACATCACATATTCATATTCATGAGTTTGCCACAGTTTTGTCCAGTCCAGTTATTTTTACAAACTGGGGGAATTAGGGTGTTACAATTCCCTCCCCCTTAAAGGAACATCGTCCTTGATGTTCTTATCTTTTAACATGAATTGTATGTACAAAAGTAAACAAAATCGGATATGCCTGTCTCATGGCATCCTCCATTTCCCATGTAGCCTCATCGGGGCCAAAATGTCTCCACTGCACCTTTACCTGTGCAATGCTTTAGTTCTGGAGCGGGGTTTCCTTTCTTTCCAATATGAATTGGGGTTCTGGTAGAAATTCTCCCTCCGGTTCCACCTGGATCACAGACCAGTCAATTATATAATTAGCATCATGTACATATTTCTTCAATAATGAAACATGGAAAACATTATGTGCTTTTATTGTGGGAGGAAGTGCTAGCCGATAGGCTACAGCTCCCACTCTATCTAGAACCTCAAAGGGTCCACAATACCGGGGTGCCAACTTGGCACAAGCTCCCATTTTGAGGGAACTCCTTCTGGGCTTAATTATGAGATATACATGGTCTCCCATTTTGAACTCTCTTGGAGTTCTCTTTT
>ML844061.1:0-16380 GCA_009831015.1 Picea engelmannii | reverse complement strand
GTACACTTCTTGGATTTTGCCTCAAGCTTTGTTCTATTTTCTTTATCAATATGGACAAATGCTTCACAACCGAAAGTTTTCAAAAAAGAATAGTTTACCTTTTTTCTTGTCCATTCCTCCTCTGTAATTCTACCATCCAAAGAACTTGAAGGTCCTCTGTTTATTAAGTAAACAGTAGTATCTATAGCATCTGCCCAAAAATGTAAGGGAAAAGTAGCATACAATCTCATACTCATTGCACACTCCATGATTGTCCTATTCATCCTTTCTGACACACCATTTTCTTGTGGTGTTCTTGGAACTGTCTTCTCTCTACGAATTCCATGGTATGAACAATAATCATCAAAATCCTTGCTGCAATGTTCACCTCCATTATCTGATCTGAGACACTTCAACTTTTTTCATGTCTCATTCTCAACCAAAGCTTTCCATTTCTTAAAAGTATCAAGAACATCATATTTTTTTCGAATGCAATAAACCCAAGTTTTTCTAGTTGCATCATCAATAAAAGTAACATAATAATGAGAGCCACCAAGAGATGATACCTGATCTGGTCCCCATACATCTGTATGCACAAACTCTAACCTTTCACTCTTCTTTTCTTTTCCAACTCTGAGAAATCTGACTCTCTTTCGTTTTCCATAAACACAATGCTCACAGAAGTCCAAATCAATTTGTTTAAGAACTGGAAAAAAATTTCTTTTGTGAAGTATTTACATCCCCTTCTCACTCATGTGTCCAAGCCTATGATGCCACAGTGTTGTATCCACTCATGTAGAATCTAAAGAGATAGAAGAGTCAGTATTACTAGTACATAAATACAATGTACCTACCTTCTGTCCTTTCACTATCACCAATGATCCTTTTATGACCTTCCACGTCTTATCTATAAATATGGATATACAACCTTCATTTGCCAACTACCCTATTGAAATTAGATTTTTCCTTAAATATGGAACATTTCTTACCTCTTTCAACATCCATTGGTTTCCATTGTGTTTCTTTATTTTTACCTTTCCCATTCCAACAATTTTGCATGGTGCATCGTCACCCAAATGAACCTGTCCAAAATCACCTTGAACATAATCTAGAAAATGTTTCCTATGGGGTGTGGCATGAAATGAAGCCCCTGAATCTACTACCCAAGACTCAGAAATATTATCTACAGAAAGAATCAAAGCATCTTGTAACACATCACTTGTTACATTTGCTTCCTGATTTCTCTCCTGTTGTCCATCTCTTTGTTTCCTTGGAGCTCTGTAGTATTTCTTCAGATGTCCTTTCTTCCCACAATTCCAACACTCTATCTTTCCAAGTTTGGATTTGGATCTGCCCTTCCTAGAATTCCCATGGTTCCCGAAACCCTTTCCTCTATCCTTTTGTCTTCCCATGTTCTCCATGTTCAACGCATTTCCTGATGTCTCACATGTGCTTTTCCATCACATTTCCTCACTAAGGATAACACCAACAACATCATCAAATTTTAAAGTATTTGAACCAGAGACAGAGTTACTTACAACCATGACCAAGCCGTTCTAGCTTTCTGGCAATGAGAACAAGATTAGAAGAGCCCTGACCTCATCATCAAAGTCCACTTTGACAGAACTTAGTTGATTAGTAACCGTATTAAAATCATTTAAATGATTTGCAATAGACCCACCTTCCGACATCTTCATATTAAATAATCTCTTCATTAGAAATACCTTATTAGACACCGAGGGTTTTTCATACAATTTAGCCAATGCATCCATCAAACCCTTCGTTGTCTTTTCTTTTGAAATATTGAAAGCCACCGACGCTGCCAGGCTCAACCATATCATTCCTAAAGACTTTCTGTCAAGAATCTCCCATTCTTCATCCTTCGTAGCCACCGGCTTCTTTGTTATTCCATCTAATGGTAGGAATAGATCCTTCTGATATAAATAGTCTTCCATCTACATCTTCCATAACTGGTAGTTTTGGCCGTTAAATTTCTCAACCCTAAACTTTCCATCTTCTGACATTGCTCCCACTTGAACCAGGAACCCTCTTTTCCTGTGAGTTACATTTCACTCTGATACCACTTGTTAGAAAAATAGGACCGTGGAGCAATAAAATAAAACAAATGCAGAAACAAAACATAGAATATACACAATACAATAGAGACACATATTTATGCGGTTCACCCAGTGTGGGCTACGTCCACCAGAGAAATTGTCAGGTCCTTCCTTTATTATTATCCATCATATGAAGGGATACAACCTACAGCAAACACGTTGTAAATTCCTCTTCTTTCTCTCACAGTCTCTTATCTCAGAATACAATCTTCACCATCAACCATATCCGCAATACATTTCCCTCATAAAAGAGGGTTTCCTTCTAGGGAAAAAACCCCTAACATAATCTCTACCGTTAGATTTGTGACCTTATAATGAACGGTCTATATTTACAATGAAATTACAATATACATTTACAAGGCAATTTTTCCTTCCGGGGCTTCGCCCCCGAACTCCCACTAGGGGCCCACTTTCCCCCAGACCCCCCAGCCGGGGGGATAGCCCCCCCCAGACCCCACAAAGGGGGTACCCCCCCTCTGCACTCCCCCGCGTGGAAGAGTGTACATACTTATAGGGTGTAAATACTTCATGGGGTATAAACATGGTTGAAAGTAAAAGACCTCTGAATCATGAAGATAATCAGGCTCCACAACCAACATATACTTCTATCAAGATATTTTTATACAACAAAGGTGTAATTACAATGGAGTTGAACAACTAAACTTCCCTACGTGCATGGTGGAAGAGGGGAAGCACTGACAAAAAAAGGATAAATGGAAGGAGGAAAGGATAAGGGAAAGAAGAAGGAACCCTTGGACCCAATAATGATGGATGACGACCAGATCAAGCAGATCATGGTGACAGCAAGAAAGATGTGCAGTGGAGTACCCTACCAATACAAGGTGAATACCAAGAAGAGAGTCATATCTGTGAGGGAAGGCTTGGCAAGTGACGAAGAAGAGGTAGAGGATCTCCAAGCTATGGAGAAGATTGAGGAAATCCTACACGCAACATATGATAGGAATATGAGAGGTCCAAGGATGGGGAGAGAAGGAAACAATCCTATCCATAATAATGTCAGTGTGGAACCCATAAACCCACGTGCGACTAATACCCAAAAGATAACATCGTTGTTTAGACAACCGGATTTTAGGAGAAGAATGACAGAAGGAAGTACATCTACACAAGGAACAACAACTGGAGGAGCCAGTTTAGGCAGCACTAGTCAAGTATCTACACCACGCGGAGGTAATAGTTCAACGTTCAGAATGGCAGGACATGATCCCACCATCATGTTACCATAATTTAAAGGAGAAGCGTCGGAGGACCCGGAAAAACATTTGTTCATATGTGAGAAGATTTGGGAAGAAAAACAGATCACATATGAAGATACTAAACTAGCACAGCTAGCGATTACACTAAGGGATTGTGCACTAGATAGGTATATGATCTTAGCTACAAAAAATCCACCAGGGACAACCAGAACACTTGCAGACATCAAGAAACTGTTTATAAATGATTTCTAGAAGACGAGTTCAGAAGATCAATACATGAATGAGATTATCGAAATTAGAAAAAAACTGGGAGAATCTGTATGGGATATTGACCAAAGATTCAAGTGACTGAAGGAGAAGTTGAAATATCTCATGCCCAATATGCAACATAGGCACTTTTTCATCAATTCACTACTACCACACTTAAAATACCCATTGCAATAACAGAAGTTTCAAATGCAAGAAGAGGCTCTACAAGCAACCCTACAACTGGAAGAAAACCAGTATCAACAGAAGGATCTAGCCATTGAAGAACTGAAGGAGGATCTGAAGAACTTAACATTCCAACTAAACCAAAACATGAATAAGGAAAAACAAGAATTTGTTTGGTGTACTACATGCAGGACGGAAGGGCACCACAAGAATGAATGTCCAACATTCGCATAGTCTATGGCAGCAGGAATGCCAAATCCCTTACCAATAGGACTATGGTGAAAAATATGCAAGAAATCAGGCCACGATCCATATCACTGCTCAATGATGTAGAAATACCAGACAGTCCCAAAGAGTTCATATTGCAATTTTTTCAAGTTAGTGGGCCACGATGACAAAGATTGTAGAACTATGGAGTTGATGCGAGAAAGCACATCGGATGCATATAGAGTGCAGTCCGAAATGATGGCTGGGAAAGCCACACCACAATTTAACCAAGTTCCAACCCCATACAACACTATGCAGCAGCAGTATAATACTACACAGCAACCATATAATACCGCACAACCACAGTACAACACAGTGCAACTGCAATGCAATACCGCGCAGTACAATCAGGTGCCTTAGTATAACATGCCAAGAGGAGATTGAGCAGGCTATAGATGTGGAGGTCAAGTGAGAGGAGGTTTTGGACGAGGTAGAGGACCAATGGTATGTCATAACTACCAACAACCGGGAAATTATGCAAGGGAATGTCCACTTCCACCAGCAACATGTATGTATTGCCACACATCGGACCATGATACGGAAGAATGTTTGACACTATTAGTAAAGATCCTAGAAAAGAGGAACCAAAACAACCAGAATTTTTAGTGGATCTCAGCCAAAGCGAGGGATGAAGGATGGAACATCAACATAGTTACCCATGGAGGAGCTAAAACAGGGACCAACACAGTTCGACAAGAGCCAGTACAACACCAGTGGGTAAATAATAACATCAAACCAAGGAATCAATTCGACACGCAGAAGGAGAAGGAGATATTTAAGCAATCCCGAAAAGAATTTGAGAAGGAGGAAATTGCGTAGACTTCAACCATGCAGCAAAGAAAGGAAGCGCCAGAATATGAGATGCCTCCATTATTGGATCATACCAATGAAATGAAATCTATGGGACAAGTAAGTACAATCAAAGGATTTTTGCAATCATGTGTAAGAGTGTTGAACGATCCATCATCTGTCAAAATATTGCAAAACATACTAGAAATATGTAGCATAGAGATTGAAGGAAAACTAGAAAAAAAAACCACCAATCACCTACATACAAGAATAAGAACAAGTAGGAAGTTCAGACTAAATGCCAACATCGGATATTTCAACATGGGAGATATCATACTAGATCTAGGATTTGAAGTGAATGTATTACCAAAGAAGACATGGAAATGCATGGGAGAGCCCACATTAGGATAATCACTTGTTTAATTAAAACTAGAAAACCAACACGGAGTCCTACCAATCGGTAGACTGAAAGGAGTGACAGTAGACCTAGATGGAGTGTGCACTAAAGCAGGTTTTGAAGTAATTGAAATAGTGGACGACACAACACCATATCTAGCATTGCTTGGCTTGGATTGAGCGTTTGAAAACCAAGCCATAATCAATTTGAAGACATGAAAAATGACATTTGAGTCAGGTGAATACAGGTTCATCGCGCCATTAGACCCATTAGAAGGGGAAAGGTTTGTAGAACCCACTTGCCTAGACTTATAAGAAATCAGCCAGTTGTACAGAACAACTGTGCGTGATGAGGATTACATAAACCCAAATGCATATGGAATACTCATTTGGCAAAGCATTACTTCATGTGAAATAGACTCAGATACTTGTTTAGAGAACTGGAAACAAAGGCTACATGAAGTGTCCACGAGAATATGTGCACGAATAGACCACGCAGTAAGATGGGTAGGCATGGAGATAAGGGAACCACCCAGTTTTCAAGGAATAAACGATTTAGAAACATTCTTGGCACAGTATGAAGATGAAGTTTTATAGAATCAGAGACTCTTAGAGCTTGATATAGCACTCAAGGCCACACCTGCAAGATGGTGGGGCACACACAAAGAGACAATCACAGATTGGTACCAATGTAAGTAGTTACTGCGCATAAGGTTCGGCACAAAAAAAAAAAAAAAACAAGAAACAGAAGTATGATGGATAGGGGAACTAGTGGAACACTTGGAGAAGTGCAGAACATTGTTGAAACTGACACCCCTAGAGAAATGGCCTCATAATTTTATACACTCCCTGGAGGGCATACCGACAAATTGGTATACAGACCAAGAACTACACAAAGGAACCATGACTTGGACTATATTGCAACATAATTTTACAGTTACTTTTTCATTCGAGCATGAAAACCCCAACATCTATGCATATCTTAAATAGGTAAGAAGGAGGATATTCATCAAGGAACCAGAAGTTGAGCTTATAATAGAAGAGCAACAATGGAATAGACAAACAATCAAAGAATTGTTGTCATGTTACCATGTGCAGCAGGAAGCACCAGATGAAGACAATCCGCGTGATATTCAGATCAAGGAAGCAGAAGGTGAAAGAGAAGTAGAAGGTCTGCCTATCGAATTAGAATTCATTGTTGCGTCGATCAAGGTAAATAAATTCAACATTAGGACAATTGAAAATCCTAAAATGGCCATCATTGGAGACTATTGGGATGAGGAAACCATAGAAATCATAATAGAGTTACTGTGCAAGTACAATGACCTGTTTCCCACAAAATTTACAGATATTAAGGGTATATAAGGAGATCTAGGATAAATGAAGATACCACTCAGAGCTGAAACGAGACCAATCAACAACGACCATATAGATTGAACCTGATATATAAGTAGAAAGTCAAAGCCGAGATCGATAGGATGCTCGAAGATGGAATCATAGAACCAGTGGAAGAATCAGAATGGATAAGTCTGATGGTAGTTCAGGACAAAAAACAAGGAGGGATATGGATATGCATTGACTTGAGTAAGGTGAATGATGCATGCCTACATGACCCGTTCCCTACACCTTTCACGGATGAAGTGTTGGAGAACATAGGAGGACACAAAGCTTACTCATTCACTGATGAATTCTCAGGCTACCACCAGATCAATATAGCATAGGAAGACAAATACAAGACCATGTTTTCCACAGAATGGGGATCCTACCAGTACACAGTCATGTCATTTGGACTAAAGAATGCACTATCAATGTTTTCCAGAGTAGTCATCGTCGCATTTAAGGAAATCATCCACCAGTTTCTAGAAGTATACTTGGACGATTGGAAAGTCTATATTTTTTTGAAAGAGAATGTAGAGGTCTTAAGGCTGATATTAAAAATATGTAGATAGTGTCAGATATCATTAAACATAAAAAAAATGTATATTTGGAACACCATTTGGGATATTATTGGGCCATATAGTATGCAAACAAGTTTTACTAGTAGATCCGACAAATATTGCATTAATTGTTAACTTGCCACCACCGAAAAAAGTTCGTCGGCTAAGAGAGACATTGGGACACACATGATACTATAGAAATTTTATCAAAGGATACATGCAGATTACCGCGCCAATGAAAACATTGTTAAGAAAAGATACAAAATTTCAATGGAATGATGATTGTCAACATGGTCTAGATATGTTGAAAGAAAAGATGGTCACCGCCCCAATACTAGTATTTCCAGACTGGGAGAAGACATTCCACATACATGTAGATGCAACATCCATAGAACTTGGAGCTATCTTGGCACAGCCAAGAGTGGGATAGTTGGATCATCCTATAGCATTTGGAAGCCAAAAGCTATCAGAATCAGAACAGAACTATAATACTACAGAGAGGGAAGGCCTAGCTATGGTCTATGCACTGCAGAAGTTCAGACATTACTTATTGGGGAAACACTTCAAGATTTTCACAGATCACTCAACCATTAAATACCTATTCAACAAACCAGTGTTGGGGGGGAGAATTTGTCAATGGTTACTATTGTTTCAAGAATTCGATTTTGAAGTAATAGTCAAGCTAATAAAATTGAATGCAGGACCTGACCACCTATCAAGGGTCAA
The DNA here is from genome assembly GCA_009831015.1 of Picea engelmannii. Lineage (NCBI taxonomy): Eukaryota > Viridiplantae > Streptophyta > Pinopsida > Pinales > Pinaceae > Picea > Picea engelmannii. Next base: position 8,523 of record ML844061.1, on the reverse strand, counting down.
AAACGGAGAAGAACCTATGAATTTAGAGGACAAATTCCCAGACTCACAGTTATTTTCAGTCTAGATCATTGATGAATACTTTGTAGATATCATTCAATACTTGAGCACCGGTACTGTACCACAGGAGTACAACACCACACAGAAGAAAAACCTGGTAGTTTGGGTTGCAGATTATCAATTGATCGCAGGACACTTATACAAAATGGGCGCAGACAACATCTTGCATATATATGTGTTAGAACATGAAATACCAAGAGTGTTAGCAGAAGCCCATGAGGGAATAGTAGGAGGACATTACGCAGGCAAAGCTACCGCATAGAAGGTATTGTGCATAGGACTATGGTGGCCAACCATTCACAGATACTCGAAAGAGTACTACCAGAGATGTGATGTATGTCAAAGAGTAGGTAAACCCAACAGAAGGGACGAGATGCCATTACGACCACAGGTAACATTACAGGCATTCGATAAATGGGAAATAGACTTTGTGGGACCAATATACCCACCAGCGAAAAGAACAGGAGCAAGGTACATTATTACCGTGACAGAATATTTGACAAGATGGTCGGAAGCAGCACCAGTGAAGTATTTCAGCGCAGACACAGTAGCACACTTTCTATTTGAACAAGTAATCACTCGTTTTGGGTGCCCAAGAATTTTGATGAGCGAACAAGGCATGCACTTCATCAATCGCACTATCAACGCTATGACTGAAGAGTTTGAAGTCCATCATCAAAAGGCACACCATATCACCCACAGGAAAATGGCACAGAGGCATTTAATAAAATCCTAGAGAATGCACTAACAAAGATTTGTAATGTCAACAGGGATGATTGGGACCTCAAAATATCAGCAGTATTGTGGGCCTATAGGACGACGTGAAAAATTTTGACAGGGCACACGCCATTTAAACTAGTATATGGCCAAGAAGCAGTGGTTCCATTAGAATTTCTAGTACCAATCTTACGCGTAGCAGCAATTACACACATGATGGAATGAGGCGCAATACAAGAGAGACTAAACCAATTGATGACCATGGAAGAAGATCATATCCTAGTAGGGTTCCACCAACAAGTTCAGAAAGCAAGGGACAAATCTTGGCATGACAGACACATCAAGAATAAAACTTCCAAGGAAGGAGATTTAGTGTTGATGTATGACAGCAAATCCTTTCAGCACCCAGGAAAGCTCAGAATGCAATGGTTAGGACCGTACAAAGTAAAAAATGTCACAGATGGAGGAGTTGTATAGTTCAAAGACTTAGAAGGTGTAGAACTCAGAGGGATGATCAACGGAAGCCAACTAAAGTTGTACAGGGACAGTCGAACACCCACAACTTGAAAGTCACCACGCAGGAAAAACAAAAAAGGATATTAAACAATACCAACAGAGGCGCAGTGCGCCAAAAGAAGAAGGAGCACGCACACTTAGGAATACAAATTCGGCGGGGACAAGGCCAATGTCTAGGTCAAGATGGAAATAAGTGGGAAAAGCAAAGATGACAAAAGCAGTATGAAACGACAAAGTTATGTGGAATTGAATGTCGGAAAGGACCGATGGGACGCTGCATTAATTGTGCCAACTGGAGATGGAGAGGGAGAGTAATGGAAAGTATGAAGGAATTAGAGGTTCATTGAATCCATCATAAAGGTAGCATCTTCAACAAGTTTCATACGATGCCCATACAAAACATTGACACGGGAGAAAACAGTTTATTGCAAAATGGGAAAAGATAGAGAGCGAGAAAGAATATGAAGCACAGAGCACAACTCAAAGTGGTTACAGAGACCATTGAACTTACCAAAATCTTGGCATTCACCACTATGGCACCACCAAAACAAGCAGAGCCGACCCATACCACACGACACTCCAGAATTAGAACCAAGGCACAGGGACAATCATAGGAAAGAAAACAACAACCGCCAGAAGTCGTCAATGTCAACGAAATACCCTCACCAGATACAACGCTGATGAATCCCATACCCGTGGTCGAAGAAAACCAACAGCCAACACCTGAGGACATGAATTTGGATATGTCGACAGAAGAAAAAGAGCAACTGAACCAGGGCACGGGAACCCTAAAGGAGGCGCAACCAGAGAACTCTGAAGCAGCTCCAAGAGTCAATGGGATGACGAAAAATCAGGAAGAAGCAGTTGAGTCAGATGAATTGCAAATAACCATGTCGGACCACCCTCCGGAAGAAACAGTGGAAGATGTCACTGGTTGGCCAGAATGGTTTTCCCAATTACGACCAATGGAGGCTGGAACTTCGAGCCAGCCACTATCAAAGAAAGATAAGAAATAGGTACCTAGGTCACCACGCAAGCAACCCATCATAGCCCTCATCTTGCCACATATACCATATGGTGTATGGGTGAAATTAGACTTGCTAGGTCATATTGAGAAGATGAAATACTCGGACCACGACGTAACGGACATGGACAAGTTCCTAGAATTCACAAAGAAAGTATACTTATAGACTGTGGGAGTGAATGAAGTTGGTGAACCAATTGATCAACCACTCCAGTGGGAAACAGGATTGGAGAAGACAGGGAGTTTAGATCTTCTAGAGTTACCACACTTTGGCAGAGGATAGTACGCAAACAGTTGCGTCAAACAACTGATGGCAGTCACACATGGCAGGGATATATGGTTGGACAAGCTCATCGTGATATACATGGAGCTCATTGCACACATTACAGGGCTTCCATATCGGGGCATGGATCTCGCGCAATTTCTAGACGATAAGAAAAAGGAGAAATCACTAACGAAAGAGATGAAAAATAAATACGGAACTGACAGGGGATGCGATGAATCATCATCAAAAGGATCAATGATGCCACAACACAAATGGCCGCAAAAATATTAGCCTGTGAACTACTAAGAAAATGCCATAAGGAGGAAGTCCTGGCTAGGTTCGTCGCAGTTGCAGCACAATGTGTTGAGGGAACCATAGTTAGTTGGGCAACCTATATTTTGAATTTGTTCCTGGATGACTGCAAGGATACACAGGATCTAGGCACAAAATTTCACTATTCATGGTTGTTCATGTTTATATCCATTATGGGATGGAAGGAACCAAACTATGCATATTTTTCCACCAGTCCCAAGTTGAATCATGGGGAGAGGTATTTATCACTTGGTGTCGTGTCAGACACCAAGCGCGGGACGATGAAAACAACTATATTCGAAGGATACATTCACTACCTATAGGAAGCCATATCCAACACTTGGATAATAACACCACAGGTTGTCACACAGTATCAGTACATTGCCAACTTCAAGGCCACTCGACATGCGATGTGGATACAGGCACGGAAGGACCCCAATAAATAGTGGCTACAATTGCACTATTGCATCACGGAGGGCAACATCCACATGGTGATCTGATATTGGGAGGACGATTGGAAGATTCCAGTCCTCACCCAAGATATACCTACGAAGATAGTGGAAGAGGAGACTCGGTAGGAGGAAACAAAGCCTCAGGAAGTCCTAGTGCCCAAGAAACGAAGGACAGACAAAACAAAAAAAAAGTAGATGAATGAAGGGACAGCTAAGACAGGGACCTAGAAGGGGAAGAAGAATAATACGTAGCCATCCCAAGAAAAATAGAAACAGGATGAGGCAGCATAGGGGACTACACCAAGTATCAGTCCACAGGAGCCAAGCATGACTAAGAGGCCAGCTACTCATATGGGAGACGTGCACAAGAAGATGAAGGTGCAGAGAACACCCCCAGATTACATGATCACGGAGGACGATGTAGATATGATATCCCAAATGGTTCAATATCATACAACTGAAGACTTTGAAAATGTTGTACGCCATAGGGATAGAATTCAAGAGGAGATGGCAGACATGTGACATCTCCTCAAGAAAATCAGGGAAGCGCAAATAGAAGGAAATAGCATAGGAACAGGGCCATCGACATCACAAATAGGAGAAGGATCGGAAGAAGGTGAGAGAGACACAGTCCACACAATACCGCATCTAAGCGCGACATTCCACGTTACACCTAGCATGTTGCGCATGGACGATATCATGGGGAAGACACCCCTAAAGGACTTAGCTCAACTCCAACTGGTATTTCCATGGATTCCATCCAAATATATACACAAATTACAGGTTATCATTACCCAATATGTACATTCTCGCGCATGCATAGACTTAGTCGAATTACAGCAGGAAACGGAGAAGCGGGATGTGCTAGAATTAATATGCGAGTAGGATAAGCTCAAGACCCAAGAGGAGAGGGAGCACATGAAAGGATTGGAATGAAAAGTGGCAGGAACTTATGAGAAGATTCCAAATATCGTGCAGAGGGACGAACCCACAACAACAGAAAATATTGATCAAATTGTGTAGATAATCGATCAATATCAGAAGGAGATCAAGAATATTCGCGAGCATCTCACACCCACCACTCCACCAGTAGTAAGGGAGAAAAGGAAGCAGGAGGCAACATAGCAGTTACAGGAGATAGAGAAACAGGTTAGCATAGCAGCTGACTTGTTTGATAAAGCAGCACAACTTTGGACAAAGCTAGAGGAGGATCAGCAAGTGCTAAGGTGGGAAAAGGAAGAAGAAAGGATAAGTGTAGCTATCCAAGACCTCAAGCATAGGCAGAAAACAATGCCTATCATAGAGTGTGTCAAAGGGGTGCAGGATATGAAGAAATTGCAGGCAAAACTCACCACTGTACAAACACTGAAAAAGGAGTGTCAGCCTCAAATGTAACCGCTTCAAGAGTGAGTATAAGAATTCATTGCACAAGAAGAGGAAGCCAAGACACATATAGCATAGACCCAAGTAGAGTGCACAGGATTGATTAGTGATGAAATTTCGGTATAGATAGTAGACACACTCAAGGAGAAGACCGTGCAGGTGCAAACACAAGAAGCAGATCTCAAGGAGAAGTTCCAGGCGATCACCAAGGAGATCGAAAAAGCGCACAAAGGTTAGGTGGCTCGAGATGAGACACATGTCAGTGTTGGGGGCCGATTGGAAGTAGACCAAAGCAGAAAGCAAGGTGATTTTGGGAAAGAAGGAATGCACATGGAAGGTGACAATTGGAAGGAAGAATAGCACGTGTGCATGCATGGAATACCTAACGACATTAGGGTTAGAGTTTTGGTAATGTATTGTAATGGATGAAGAGCCAAAAATGTATAAATATAGTTATCTAGGTCTCATAGAGGGAATGATTTTTGTTGTAGCGATTCGATAGAGATATAGAGAGACGAACACAAGAAAGAAAATGGTATGTAATATTTTGTTGTATGACCTACTTTTGTAATTTGTTGAGCTAGAGAGGTTGGAGGAGGGTAGATCTTGAGGGTTAGATCGCAGGCTAAGGAGCCTAGTGTAATCTAGTATGCCTCATAATAGATATTAACCTGACAAAGAAGGATTGTAAAGCGCATGGCATTGTAGTGACAGAACGACTATAATAAAAGAGCTAAGAGCCAAATCTTTGTGGACGTAGCCCAGGGGGGGTGAACCACGGTAACATATGTGTTATGTGATTGCATGCATGTATTTCTTTATTATCTCAGTATATAAAGATGTGCTAAATGAATGAGTCATTGCATTTCCTTCATAATCGTAATGACAGTGTAGTGTGTTAATAAGTTGTATAAAACTTTCAGCATGTAGTTATTAGGTCTCCTACTCAATCCTAGGTTGTAAACACATGATTATTGCAGCCACCCATTAAGACTATCTTGGGTGAGATGACGTAGTGCACCTTGTGCGTTGTGTTGCCTTCTGGTTTACCAGGAGGGCCGATAGTTTAAGAGGATTTTATGGAAACCCGAATAGACACGAACCTTGGGTCACTCAATACAAACTCAGAAGGGATATATAAATAACAATAACTAACATAGACCATGCAACATCGGGTCAACCATGCATCCTTGGCATTATCCAGTCCAATAAAGAACTCTCCTTTCCTTACTCCCTTCTTGCTCAAGAATTCATACATGACAACAACCAACAATAAAACACTCTTTCCTCCACTGCTATAAAAATTTTCCACAACCTAGAATTACAATCTGGGCAATATCCACAACTCCTAAGACAACAAAGAAACCAATATATCTTCTCTTCATGCCTTAAACCATTCTTAGTCACCAGACCCCTGCAAAGGAAATATTTTCCTAAATTCCCTCTTATTGCTAGTTGAGAATACCAAGCCATATCCATATGGCTACCATCCACCTCTGGATGTCAGTCTGGCCCATTACTCATCTAAAAATTCTCTAGCACTTCCTTAATCCTTACAGTCATATCTTCATAAGAATATATGAAATTTTTTTTATTAGAATCCTTATTCATGTTGTCATCTTTCTTGTTGTCATCAAGTCATTATTGAACAAATTGTTCCATCAGTTGACCATACCTTACAACCTTTCACATATTATACTATGTCTATTTACATGTTGCATACATGCTTAAAACACATTCACATCTTACACTTTCATGCATAAGTAAGTACTCAAGTCAATAGGCATGCATACATTTCTTTGTACCACCATTAGCTTATAAAATGGCTCATACATTCATGTCACTCTACCTCTTCCATGAGGACTAGAAACCATCCAAAGGAATCCTTTTTATTTTCTCAACTAGGTTATTCCAACAACAAATTTCATCCCTCACAGGTCAAGTAAACTAACCTTACCATTTTTCCCTTAGTCCTATGATCGTGAAGAGTTATACATATAGGGTTTAAATGTTTTATTAAATTAGCAATTTATTACTGCCAAGGATTCTATCAATCCACACTCAATTCCTTTAACCAAAGGAAGTCTCCATAAGGGTCTTAGCCCTTGATAAACATTTATTGTATTTATCAAGGCTCCTTCAGCCCAAATCTTCAAGTAATATTACACACATTATTTCATTCATTCTTTGAACTTAAGAAGCCCCTAATAGGATTCCTCCATTTCAAATTTGGGTATTAGCATTAATGTTTATCAGTGTATTCCCACTACTATAGTATTGACCCTCAATTCAATAGAGAAACAACATAGTCCTATTGTAATCAGCATGATAAGATTTCCATTATAAAGACAGAAATGTTTCAATCTACAGTCCTTCTCCTCGAGGAGTTAATGTGGATAATAAGTAAAATTTTGACGCAGAGAAATTGTTTTAAACAGATCATATATTCCTTATTATACCAGTCTTTTGACTGATCTCTGGCCCATCCAATCCTAGTGTTGTATCATGCTATGATACCACACTGTAACACACCCAACCCCCTAAGTATCCTTTTAAGGGATGGGGCATTAAAAATTTTCCTTTCTTCGACCATTTCAAAACCTCTTCTCAAGTGTACTATCATCTTTTGCTCATCAAGTTCTTTCCAATGACTGTAATTTTTCTCAAAACTAAGCTCTAGATCAAAAGTTATGGCTTCCCAAAATTCTTGGCCTTTATTGGTTGAATTCCACCTCACTACCATGTGGCATCCTTGGAATTTCCTATCCCTTGTTTCATCTGGAATGGCACCTTCCATTCATCTCTTTTGGGTCTCTATATTAACATCTATCATCCAATATTCAAGTCCTTATCATCGTCGAGATTTTACTCTCATGGAGTATCAACACCCCAACACTAAACGTTCTAACGACACCATATCGGGACTACTCCAGATCCAACGGTCCTCATGCCAAGCATCCTATGGCTCTGGTTCCATCGATGATCCCAACTAGCACGGGGGTTATCGTCCACCCCTAATCAATTCTTACGTTGATCATGTGGGACCTACCATGGATCGACATTTGTCACCACACCACGCCATTATGCTAATCAACGGTTGTTGTTTCTTTCCCGTGGCCAATAGCATTGTTGGAATTTTGGCAGATTCATGACAACCTTTCATATCCCGATGAATATACATGTAGAATCAATGGTCCATATCTCGTCGTCGTCACATCTACAACAAGATCAATGGATCTCATTATTTGCAATCTCATGTCATCATCGACACTCCTAACCAACGCCTAACAAGTCAAACTTTTTTTCCCCGATGAGGATACATATGTATTTGATGGTCCAAATCTCATCATCATCATATTCAATGATATCAATAGTCATCCTCATCTCTGAAGAGATCAACAATCATCATTGTCTCTAACGAGATCAACGGTCATGATGGTCTCCGATGAGATCAACATTCGCTAACTTTCCTCTCCAAACCTCCGTCATATCTCTACAAACGTATAGCTAATATCTCTCGATCGGTGGATCCAACGGTTCAGTTCATGGTTTAGGACTTAAGGACCTTGTTTTTGGACCTCCTAGACATTCATGTCTCATCATCCAACCAACAGGTGACACCTGTCACCCCAGGTAAAACCCTAGTTTCCTTGTTGTAATTTCATGTAACTCATGGAATCATTGTCCACTTTATTATTTGTAATGGTTCTTAGAGATCTATGGTGAAGATTAACTATGACCTTTCATAAATCCACAACTCGCATTGTCACTGATCCTCGTAATCTTCAGCATTAGGC